>JASGXE010009007.1:0-18087 GCA_030068105.1 Sinentomon sp. SZTP_YWyxl
TAATACCTTAATTTGTGGAAAGGTTTATGATTCTTTAAGGTAAAACCTTAATTTGTGGAAAGGTTTATGATTCTTTGTTCGAATTGTTACGCAGCAATATGTTCATTGTGCTACTTCAGACAGATGAATAACCAAAGCTTCTGCTGCCGTGAGAAACATCGTGATATGATGTATGTAAATACCTCAGTTGAATTGCTGGATGTCCTCAAACATGAAACCCAAAAAGTTTGTCTCAAAGCAAGCTCTAAACATACACTTTTGTCATGTCGTGTGGATTTCCCAATTTGTAAGTCCTTTGTACAAAATCGGCCCATAAACCTCAAACTCCGCCATCGTGCCACCGAACTCATCCACATTTCTTCATATCGCCTGAACTGCTTAAGCAATTTCTCGTTTGCCTTTCTAGACTCAGTTAGCACGTCAAATTTTAGGGAATCCCCAACACTTTTTTTGCTGGGCCACAGACAATCATGAGTATTCGACGTCACTCTTTCGGAAAATTCAGAATGTGTGAAAAGAAAAACGTCAATAGAAATGCTTGGGTTTCGTTGAAAACTCACAAAAATATAGAGATTCATTCTATAACTGAATTCTCCTGGATGGAAATTCATTTTTTTACAAAATTCTATGATGTCGAAACAGACAAGCTTAGATGCTGTATGACATGAGGGGCCGGAATGGAACTGTCCCCAAACTTCAGGGTGTGATCTGTGTCCTGAAAACGCAAGAAGTAGTGTTTCAATGCAAAAAAGTGCCACATCTACACTCAAACCCTTGAGGCTCAGGGATTGCTGATGCCGAACCAGGTATCACGTGGTAAATTAAAAACTATGTGTCTTGGCTTCCACTGCAAGCAGAAATAAATTGCTAGGAGGCAATTTATTAGGATCGGCACAGGATCGGCAACAGGAGCCTTTGGAGGTGGAGAGCAGTAAAGTAATTCTTGAACGATGGAGGAAACCCTGGGATAGTCGGGAGACCCCAGTGTGGTCGCGGACGCCGGGAGGTTCGGTTAGGAAGCCCCCAAGGCGACGGGGGGAGGGCCGTGTCGCCATCCCTGCATACACCCCGGCCTCCTTTTAGCTAGGGGACGAGATTTACCCACTGCACTTTCAATCAATTGAGCTTTAGACCAAATGGCGTAATGGCGTTAGACGAAGTGGCGCTCCATGTAGCATTTCGAACAAACTAGCTTTTAGGCCAAATGGGATTCGGAGAAGTGGCGCTCCATGAACGCGGGGTCTTATTTTTTCTATTCCAATAAATTCTAGTTTCACGTCCGTTTTACGTACATCTAATCAGGACGTATGTTTTTCAGGAACCAAAACATTCGATTTTTATAAACAAAAACAGCCAAACAGGTAGAAAAGACCGAGGCTGGATCGTCAGGGAAATAAGTTTCATCCATGAAACTGTCTCTCGAATGAAAGGACTTATGCTCACTGTCATCATATTCCTCCTGTCCATGCAATACCTTTGCAGTTTTTTTTTTGTTGCAAGCGATGTGACTTCCGTAAACTTCTGCTTCTGAGTGCTGGTACGATTCATGTGCCATCAATAATTTTCGGCTGCATCTTTTCCAAAAACTGAGCAAAAAGTGGCTCATGGTTAGTTTGGCATTGATCACTGAAGACTTTTTTTGTGCAGCTGAGATTTCCAGTTTCTTCCATCCAGCATACTTACTTTCCTATACAGACATCGCATTGTTTGCGAGGCTTGAAAAAACCCCCACCCTTCTTCTCAAGATCGTGCTCCAATCTCACTGAACCTCTTGCAGATAAAAACATGTCTATCGACTTTTCCATCACGGTCCCTTGCTCTGAAGATTTCAGGAATTGCACCTAGGGAACTCCACCTTAAGAAGATTGCAGGGAATTGGAAACAAACGTATTTCCTCCAACCGTTGGCAGCATGATCATGGTATATTGATACTGAAGAATATGCCTGATTGCTCGCTCTTGTGCGGTTCAGGAAGTCTATATTTTAAACTTGGACAAAAGATGTTGTTTTAGCTCTTCATTGGAAGGCGAAATGGCTAAAATTCTGTATTTGGTATAGCTCGCCAACGTTCTCGTGAATGATGATCGTCCAGGAGGGGAATAGGATGTTGACACTCTCGGTGAATTTCATCGGAACTTAACTTTTGCAATGTTGTGTTTCCTTGCTGATGTATCTTTGTCGTCGATAAATTTTTATGTGGTCCAATGTCAGTTTGGTGAATGAATTCAACGAGCATTCTTTGGCCTCTCTGCGCCAAAGGTATTCGGCCAGTCTTGTTCCCAGTCCATCATTGCGAGTGCTCCCACGAGTCAATTTCTTCTTTATGCCTCCAAGTGCTCTCGATGTGCAGGGTGCGGGCCCAGGTGTATTAGTCGACAAATGTAAGTGTGATTAACTATAAGGTGATGTAATCCAATTATGTCATGACCGTCGTAAGCAGCTATGCAATCACTCATTATCACGGTTCCAGGCTTGAATATGCACCTGGATGGTCGGCTGCTGAGTAGCTCTGCTCCGTTCTTTGTTGGGGCATTTTACAATTCGAACTTACCCTAATCCCACTTCATCCATTCTGAACAACCAATTTTGTCGTACACTAATCTGCTGACATTATATTCGCTTTCAATATTCACTTTGCAGTCTGTCAGCATTGCTGGGTTGAGTACAGCTTCTATCGGAACAATGGTCGTGTTGAAATTTATCCAATGGACAAGCGCCCATTTCGTCGGCATTTTGAAAGTGAGGACCAACAAATGAATAAACTGACTTCAGGTCAAAATATGTTGGTGCTAGATATGTGCAATCTTTTTTTTGTGAAAAAGAAAAGACAAGAGGAGTAACTGCACATCAAATTGGCAAATAAAAAATCCAGATATTCCGAATAAAATGCAAAAATGAGTCTGCTCACCATTGCATACTTCAATCTGACCACACTGTTGAGAAAATTGATCGTGGGCATAACCGATGCTTTCGATTGCATAGCACATCTCTCAATCGGCGGTCGTCGTTATAAAAGTGGCAAAATCCAGCAAATTCTTGACGAGTCCAGCCACAATATTTGTCCTTGCACTCATAAAACATAAATGGACACTCCTGGAAGACGTGATGCAGGAGATCTCGTGCTGGGATCTCCCTTTTGCATCCATGGTTGAACGAGAAGCAACATTCCATACTTCCTCCGTCGATGTCCCGGAGTTGTTTCCATATAATTTATGTTCATCCTGGCGGTTGGCTTCTCGTGAACTTGTTGTGGTCTATGGGTTTGAGCAGGATCTTAGCTAGAGGCAACAACATATGAGGTTTCATACGGGTTAAGGAAGAGTGAATATGGCAACGATATGGCGAATCCAAAAATTGTGATATACTAATTAACAGGGAGCGGAATTGCATGCATTTGCATGTTTTCAGCGTCAGGTATCTCAACTCCCATGCTTTGATATCTTTGCGATCCGCATCATTTTGATTCTTACTATTGATGCGCCATTTAACTTGTTTTCTGCGGTGAGTAACTCAACAACTCCCCTGCTTTGATATCTTTGCGATCCGCATCATTTGGATTCTTACTATTGATGTGCCATTTAACTTGTTTACTGCGGTGAGTATCTCAACTCCCCTGCTTTGATATCTTTGCGATCTGCATCATTTGGATTCTTACTATTGATGTGCCATTTAACTTGTTTACTGCGGTGAGTATCTCTCTGCGATCCGCATCATTTGGATTCTTACTATTGATGTGCCATTTAACTTGTTTTCTGCGGTGAGTATCTCAACTCCCCTGCTGATATCTTTGCGATCCGCATCATTTGGATTCTTACTATTGATGTGCCATTTAACTTGTTTTCTGCGGTGAGTATCTCAACTCCCCTGCTTTGATATCTTTGCGATCCGCATCATTTGGATTCTTACTATTGATGTGCCATTTAACTTGTTTTCTGCGGTGAGTAACTCAACAGCTCCCCTGCTTTGATATCTTTGCGATCCGCATCATTTGGATTCTTACTATTGATGTGCCATTTAACTTGTTTACTGCGGTGAGTATCTCAACTCCCCTGCTTTGATATCTTTGCGATCTGCATCATTTGGATTCTTACTATTGATGTGCCATTTAACTTGTTTACTGCGGTGAGTATCTCTCTGCGATCCGCATCATTTGGATTCTTACTATTGATGTGCCATTTAACTTGTTTTCTGCGGTAGGTATCTCAACTCCCCTGTGCTGATATCTTTGCGATCCGCATCATTTGGATTCTTACTATTGATGTGCCATTTAACTTGTTTTCTGCGGTGAGTATCTCAACTCCCCTGCTTTGATATCTTTGCGATTCGCATCATTTGGTTTCTATTGATGTGCCATTTAATTTGTTTTCTGCGGCAGTTATCTCAGCCCCCCTCTTTGATATATTTGCGATCCGCATCATTTGGATTCAGTTGATGTGCCATTTAACTTGTTTTCTGCGGTGAGTATCTCAACTCCCCTGCTGATATCTTTGCGATCCGCATCATTTGGATTCTTACTATTGATGTGCCATTTAACTTGTTTTCTGCGGTGAGTATCTCAACTCCCCTGCTTTGATATCTTTGCGATTCGCATCATTTGGATTCAGTTGATGTGCCATTTAACTTGCATATTTTTGCATATTCGGCACATTGTGCATATTTTTGCATATTTTGCGAAACTGTCAAATTAAATGCATATTTCGGCATTTCTGAACCCAAACTTCGAAATTTTCAGACACATGCCCACAATTTTGAATTTTCCTTTCCTTGAATCTATAAAATATTCTTATGCTATAATCTTAAAAGGTGGGGGTGCTGGCCGGTGGCATTTTGCATCACTAACAGGGCTAACGTCAAGAAGTGACGCAGGGAAAGTGGTTTTTGATTCTGGAGATTTGTGCAGCTTTAGCAGTCCTCAAATGGGTTTATTAAAATCTCCACCAGTAGACTTCCAGAATCATCAATCGTGGTTTGCCTGAGATGTTAGATAAACAAGTTAGACAAACAAAAACAAAGAACGGAAAAAAGTAAAGTGCCAATGAACAAAGATGGCCCAACCTCTCGCATTAGATAAAGGAAGAAGAATTTATTGTGTAAGGGAACAAAATCTAGGTCCGATGCTTCTGAAAACGTGAGTGATATGGTTGCACTGACCTGTTAAGGCACTCTGGTGTTAATGCCATACCATATGGCAGAAATATAGCACCATTCAATAAAAAATAGCAATGAACTCTCAATGGCCGTCAGTGTCCATGAAGCTGCAAAGAATAAAGATTAACGACATGGTCTGTTTGTTATCTTGGCTCAGAAATATAGGTTTGTCCTTTTCCATCAAACAGAGCGCATGGAGAGGCTGAAGTGCGTTGGAGAAAATCTATCCTTTTGCTGAATCGATGAAAACAAAAAAAAAACTGCCATGTCATGCAGGAGTCGCCAGTGCTCAACAGCTGGGTGGTCCCTTGCACTCTAATCAAGGGACCACCTGATCGAAAGAACCCACACAAGTGTGGAAATCCTTTCTGCTGTAGCTTCTTACTTCGAGAGCTAGCCCAGCACACGACTCAACTGATGGAAATACCTGGCATTCAAAATCATTTTTCGAATGCCCAGAGAATGGCAGAATAGAAGTTGATGGGGTTCTTGGCCCGGAACTTGCGTAATGCTTTGCCATCTGTGAAGCTTCATCTCCTACAAATCCACTGTCCTTCCTATTCTGCTATACGAATGCGCTATTCTGATCTTGGGCCTGTTGATGAGTTCACGGCCTTAAGCAATAAATAAGTGCTGTTCGCATGTGTGGACCCTGCATGAAATATCTTCTGTGACACGGAAAGGGTGGTCTGGGCTCCGCCCCAGACCCCCCCCTTCCGTGTTATGTCTTACCCCCCGAGACCCATGCGTTTGTGAATATCTGGGCCTGCCTCCCGATATGCCCTCCTGCACTTTCATTACCCGGGTGATCTCTCGTAGTAGGTTTGTGATGTCCTCTTGCAATACCATGTGGACGGGCGTTGATCGCCGGTTTGCGTTGGCGTTTTGACGTGCTGCGTGGCCGACGTACGCAGGCCATCGAAAATCCAGAAGCTTCATGTAGTTCCCGATGGCTACGCACTCTTCTGTTGTAATTCCGGGGAGCAGTTCGGCCTCTTCTGCTGATTCCTTAAGAGCTATGCAAAAGTTTATAATTGTCCCAGTCCACGGCCGCGGCCTTCCGCCACGTCCAGGATGCCCATTGATGCAGCCACGTCGATGGTCGTATCCAAGTGTGTTTTTGCAGACACGACAACAACGACATATCTGGTTGGTGTGTGGATGCTGTCATGCCGTTGGCGTATCGGGCCAGAATCCTCATCCTCTGTTTTGCTTGTTCTGGTGACTTTGTACGGTCCCAGGTGTACCGTTGTCTGTAACATGCGGACAATCAACTGATCGTACCTAGTGTTTCAATGCAAAAAAGTGCCACATCTACACACAAAACCTTGAGGCTCAGGGATTGCTGATGCCGAACTAACATTGTAAATAAAAAAAACTGTGTCTTGCTGCCACTGCTGGCAGAAATAAATTGCTAGTAGACAACCATCAAACTGTGTACCTAAAAAACAAAAACACCATTTTCTTGTGTGTATATTGCCATAAATAATATAAAAATCTGAACTGTAACAAAATCATGGAAATAATACTTATTCATCCTCATCTTCCGTCAAATCACTTGAATCATCATTCAATGCAGCATGATGCGAGAGTGCACCGAACGCCGTGTAACAGTCTTCAAGGCGAAACCTTGGCACACCGAATGCCACGTAACAGTCTTGGCAATAACTGGCTGCATCTGACAGGTGACATCACTCGGCGCCTCCGCCGAGGTGGTGACGATGATGCCGAGATATTCGTTAGACGGCGGCGATGCGTGCCTCCTTGTCCAGATGGACCAGCAGCTGCTGGCAAATCTTCCCATAAAGGTGCTGGTTTGACGCCTGCAATAAAATCCAGAAACGCACTTGGCTCAATGGTTGTTTTCAGGAGAGCATCATATTGAATTGCATTGATATCGGTGTGCGGTGCCCGCATCTACAAGAAAAGCTTCACAGGCACGCGACTGTCGTGCACATGAACGAACTCCTTTGATGGGGGGGGGGGGCGCAAACCGAAGTTCCTGCAGTCTGTTGCAAATGCTGATTTTAGATCAAGCTGAACTGCGTCTGGATGCATCGTCTCTGCTCATCACCCTGTCCGGCGCACATTTTCCCCATTCTCTCTCTCCGCCTCTCTCTCCCTCTCTCCCTCCCTCCATAGCTCTTGCCAGGGATCATTGGAGGTTTTGTGAAGGAATCTGAATCTTGCAAATTATGCAAGAGGGCAAACCCTATTTCTTCTCCTTTCCCTCTTCTTCGGAATCTCAGGAATGATTTTAAACTTAAAACACTTAATTTTTAAACAATTCTGTGACCTTTCCACACTTGTCACACAACCTTTGGCGCACTTCTTGCAGATTCCCTTTTCGGTTGCTTTTCACTTGTCAAATTTTGGTCTGAAGCACCACAAGCATCAATTTACATGGTAATATCATGGGATGAGCGCAAATTGACAGCATATCATGGGATGAGCGCAAATTGACAGCGTGTCTATCTATTTGGTCAACCATGCATAGACATGAACATCGTAAATGACAGACCGAAACGTGCGTACAAAAATACAGGAATCATCTGTTACATGTGTAAAAGTTGATGTTCTCCTCCATACATGCAGTAACTTGTGGAGCACACATGATATGCAGATAAAAGGAAAAGATACTTACGCCATTCGTGGTAGTGAACGCAACATTGTGGATCCAGGTCGAAGCCAGAGTTTTCTCTGCAGCGGTCTCTGCAACCTTCACATTAAATATCAGCGCCCTCACCGCCGTATCAGTGCACTTTTCCTTCGGGTTGGTCCTTGCACACTACACATTCCAGTTCTTAGCGCAGAACTTCAACAGTGAGTCTTTCCATTTCCTTCAAGCTCACTCGGATCAACTGATGATTTCTGGGTCTTCCTGGTGAACGTGCCCTAACATACCAGGATTTTCAAAATCAATGGCAGGTGCAGAGCTTTGTGGATGTAGATGATTTCAGTGGAGCACTCATGTTGTGCGACGGCCCCCACCCATTACAACAAAGATCTTTGCACAAAGTATGTACATTTTACCCTTTACAAAACGTCGCTGATTGGCCCAAGGTCTGTGTGTGAAGGGTGACGCTGATTTCCTTTTTGAAGATGAAATGTTGAAGTTCGTTGTTCAGGCGCTGGTGAGTTTGATGCAATTTCTTCAATCGAATTGAAGGGTGGTATGATATGTTCTTTCTTCGAAGGTTTCTTATGTGATTTCTGCATAAATTTGAAGATGACTGGGCACATCTGAGGAAATGTGAGCGATGTGACTTCTTCCAAGATCCACCGACGTCAGTAATTTGAAATGGAGGAGAATTCCTTCCGGAGTTTTCGGATATGGCCAGCCCTTGAGGACTAGATGAAGACCCATCTTCTGATAATATCCAATCTCTGACTGTATGTCTGCTTTATGGACGTGGACACATCTGAAAATGGCATTGACAAAAAACTGGTCCTGCAAAGCCAACATTTTCTCTTGCTGCGTATCTTCTGAATCCTCAACAGGTTGCTCTGTTTGCCATGCTGCACAACCATACACATCTTTGCGACTGATATTTGGTCGCTTCTTAGATGCATTTTCATTCGCACTGGTTCTGTTTCTTTGTCTCTAAGCAGTCGTCCTTGCAACAATTAAAGACTTGAGTTTCTTCAAGGGTTCTCTGCATCACATGATGCCAGGTACTCCATTTTAAACTTTATCCTGTTGACGAAATAGTCGAAACCTGATTTTGTGCTTTCCCCACCGATTTCCTCTAAAAATGATGAAGGATATATTCTGTTTAATTCTTGGGCTGTCCTTTGTGTGGACAGGATAGCCACAGTTTTGTTTTTGCCTTCCACAACAGCATGTATTAAGTTCTTCAGTTCAGACTTCCCAAACCAATGACCTCCATCCAATTGAACATCCAGGGCCTCCATCCAGGGCCTCTTCCGCCTCTGCCTCGGCCTCCGCCGGAGTTTCCAAAAATCGAACCAGGTTGTCCAGCCTCCTGGAATACGCTGCCACCTCCTCCGCTGTGGATTGTGGCGCCAGTGGTGCAGACGCCGTAGCCCTCTCTGGTGCCCGATGCACTGTTCCTTGGTAAATTACATCTGCTTCCTCATCCTGGGTGAGGTCCTGAAAATAGCACCCTTCGATTGGACGAATAGTTGCATTCTTCATTGTAGGCTGCGAGTGTGAACGGCTCTTTGCTTTTTCTGAAATATTTCACTTCCGTTACGTCGCGATAAATAAGAACGTTTTTTATGGTGCTCGCACCGGAATTGCAGTTCGATTCTGTGGCAGCGGAAGGCCGTAAATGTGATCAAAGTGCTCATCGAAACCGCATGACTTTTCATCCTCTGCTAATATCGCCGGCTGGCTGTCGTCGTTGCCGTAGCCACCACCATCCTTTTTGTCTGCTCCATTACCGCTGCATTTGCCTTTGTCAAGGCCGCTGTCACATTCTTGGCTGTCAATATTGCATTCTCCATGGCCCGTTTTCCTCAATTTTTCAAGCCTCAGCCAATTGCCAATTTTGGAATTTGCTATTTGCTTTGAGCTCTGGCCACTGCTGCAAATAAATAAGTCGGAACGAAATTAATCAGAGCGACATTTTTCTCGAACTACTGTTTTCTGATTGTCACAATTGGCACATAAGGATTCCCTCTGAAAAGTTGGCCAGAAAATCAAGTTGGGCCGGTTTCAGGCCAGGCAACGTAAGCTGCTGCCTGGGCGTCGAATCTAATGTGGTGTTCCAGCGGCATCATTTCGGTTTTTCTCCCTGGATGCCTCTCCTGGAAGTCAGTTTATGATCCCTATTGAAACTTAAGGTGGCAGGCCGGGCCCTCAGCGAGCATTTTTTTTCCGAGAGGGAACAAGGTTAGATGAAATTCAGTTGGCTTTAAAGAAGAGAAACAATATTTTTATTGCGAGTAAAATGCCCCTAATCGAGCACTCTTGGGCAAAACGCTCTGCCATCTGAAGTTGCGGTAGAATTTGTAAACTCGCTTCCGGGAAGGGTTATGGCACGGCCCAGATGAGGGTCTTGTGCTGCCACCCAAATTGGGGTTTGGGATGGAGCCCCAGCAGGGTTCCAAGAGAAGCCCCTGGCATTGAGTCTGGGGCGTGGACCTGCAGGCCCCACCAGAAAATATGAAGCTGAAGAAAGTTAGAAATTTAGAGTTCATTTTGGGGTGCAATATTTGTGTTCCGGAGGCCAAACGTTCCACCGAGGCGAGCCTAAAGAGCATGCAACATTCTTCAACGTTCGACTTCAAGGTTGCTGAATCGCAAGAGTTCCCGTGAAATCAAAACCAACAACTTGCATTGCTGGTGAAGGGGAGTCGCCAACAGCAGCATTTGCAAGAAAGGTTGTGTTCCCCAAAACAGGATATTTAAAATTTTGTGGTTTCATGCTGGATATTCTAATTTTCAGGTGGCTGGAAATCCGTCTGTTGATGCTACTGTTAAATTTCACGGTACGCGGCCTGTGCTACATCATACTCAAAGAAGGCAGGGGCTGGCCATTCGTTTTGATGCTGCATACAAAACGAATAAGAAAGGTTTTCTTTATGGTGGCTTTGGACCACTTAAGTCCTCGAAATCACCCTTCTCTAGGTAATTATTTAGATATCTTGAGATGTTCTTGGAAATGTTTTCAGCCGATTTTCGACACGTTTTGCAATCGCTTCCCTCTCTGCTTTGATTCCAATATCATGCGACAGAGCAGATTCACTCTTCTGTGAATTTTCATGTTTCCCTTGGCCGGAAAAAATCCCTCTGGAGGTAAACTACATTTTAGGTTGGCCTCATCCCAAACAACATTGTTGGCCTCATCCTGGCCACTTTTCTTTGCTTTTCCTCACTCATCAGTGAGTGTTGTTAATTGCTTTCGAGAGATTTACCTGAGAAATCCTTCAAAACTAAAACAGTGCGTATGTGATTTGCGGTTGATAGGGGACAGAAAACGTGGTCTTATGACATCTTCATCCTAACACGATCAGAGGCCGCATGCAGATCGCACCCGAAACAAGTGCGATGCATGCATGTTCTGTGCACCCATTTTTACAAAATTCCAACCTCATGATTGGACCAGTGTTTGTCGAGGTTAGTCAAGTTTAAAGATCTCCTGGCCCACTTTGACAAAGTTTAGCCTAGCGATCGCCCCAGAAACAGGTGTGATGTGTTCTACGGGAACGATGATCTCAAAATTCCTTCAAAGAAGGCAAAACGTGATTCAGAAATAACCCAACAACCTTCGCACAATTTCGATGTGTCCGTTGGTTTCCGTCCTTTTGCAGACCACATCTTCTGTAACTCTTTCTTGGAGAGCCGAATACTCGAACCCCTTTTTAAATCTTTCTATGCACATTTCGTCGCACAACTACCGGACATTTTAAAAGAAGAGCACCCAAGTGAAAAGGACGGCAACTGTGATAAGGACAACCACGGATTAGCCACAATGAGCACTGACGTCACTGAGCAGTGAGCTTACTGAACGAGCAGAAGCACCAGCAGAACCAGGGAAAATGGAACAAACATGGCTGCCTTTTGAATGCCATACTCCATTGTTTTGCCACTGCATCTATATCCCGTTCTGCATGGTTGCCTTTCAACTGAACCTCTTTACTCCGTTTTTGTTTTTGAAGGTACCTCTGACATTCCTAACCTCCGCCAACTGCTGGCCTGGCTGGGGTGGCGATGCAAACTCATCGGGCAACATTTGCTTCACATTTTGCTTTTCCTTCAAACAATACGCAGAAAGCTGCGTGAAACTTGCAAACTACCTGATGATGGCTGAGCGCAATTGTCTTCTGCTTCTAGATCTACAAACTGCAGTTTGGAATCTTTTGGTGCAATTCGGCGACATCTATGGTTTCTGAAACCATTTGACAGAAACATTTGTCTGCCATCTGGAAGTATTGTAAACCCTCTCAGGAGAGGCATAAAAAAGGAAAGGCATAATATTCTCGACTCTGCGTGTGATTATGGGAAGCCTTTCCCCCTGTCGGGTTGGTGGCATTTTGGAATGATCTATAAAACAACTTTTAATACACTAAAACATTAAAACACAGAATTTTTCCTGTGGCTTCATGCTGTATATTTTAATCTTCTGGTGGACGGAAATCCTTCAGGTTGATGCCTCTGTTAAATTTCATGGTACGCGGCCTGCGCTACATCATACGCAAAGAAGGCAGGGGCTGGCCATTCGTTTTGATGCTGCATACAAAACGAATAAGAAAGGTTTTCTTTAAGGTGGCTTTGGACCACTTAAGTCCTCGAAAACACCCTTCTCTAGGTAATTATTTAGATATCTTGAGACGTTCTTGGAAATGTTTTCAGCCGATTTTCGACACGTTTTGCAACCGCTTCCCTCTCTGCTTTGATTCCAATATCATGCGATAGAGCAGATTCACTATTCTGTATATTTTCGTTTTTTCCTCGGCCGGGAAAAAAGCCTCTGGACGTAAACATTTTTTAGGTTTAAAATCACGAAATACTCTATTTGTTGGGTGATGTTGTCGGTGTTGTTTTCCGGTTGTTGGGAAAGGCTCTCCTTGTAGCAGTGCCGCACTGACTTCTTCCCATATCCGCAGCCAAAGTGCGTTGTTGGTGTGGTTCGTCGAAAAGAACCATGGAGCAATTTTCTCCAAACAGCTGACGTACAAGGGGAAATCTGCCGCTCGGAAGGAATGGACATATGTCAGCATCAGAACTTCCAGGTCTGTCACAGTATTCCATTATTTAAATTGAGGAATTTGGTCGCAACAATGCTTTATCCAATAAAGGCTCAAGGTAAGCATTCTTACTTTCCTCTGCAGACATCGCATTGTTTGCGAGGCTTGAAAAACACCCACCCTTCTTCTCGAGATCATGCTCCAATCTCACTGAACCTCGTGTGTGTCCCAGAATCAGTGATCATGTTTTGAAATTTTGTTGATGCACAACTCTGTTGACTAAAACAAGCTTTGTTACTGGAAATGGGCATGAAATGAGCTGAAATTTTGGTCCTGAGTTGGCAACTTTCTGTGTGGGACTAAGGTGCCGTATCTGAAAATGGGGACGGATAAGCATCATGATCAGAAGTTGCTGCTTCCCCGAACTTGGACGATGCTGGACGGTAAGTCGAGAAAGGTTCACCAACATCATCAAAAAGATGCTCTTTTCTCCCTGGCTGGACCTCTCCAATGGTAAATGCTGTTCAACCTTCGACAGCAGATTGTTTTGAAGAGGATAAATGATAAATTATTGACTTTGATATCTGTTTCTACCTAATCCGAAGTTACTGGTGCAAGTAAATTCTGGTCTTCATTCACACTTGCCAGAGTGTTATTCTGTGCAGAGAGAGTTAACTGTGCACTTTTCACACAGTTTATATCCTCACAGAGATATGGACATAGACGGAAAACGGCTGCAGCAGTGGTGGCTTTTGTGGTGGAGGCAATTTTGTTTCTTCACATGCATCCTCAAGCTCTTTCTGAAAACAAAAGGCCATGAAACAAAAATGCTGCAGGCGATATGTTGCAAAAAATTGGAATTGTAATCAGAAAATGCTTATGACACCAGATGTAGAACTATTTCCTCTTGCACTTCTTGTCTGCGGAGCTTTATCCGTCTTGTCTGCGGGGCTTTATCCGTCTTGTCTGTGGGGCTATATCCGTCTTCTGGCATCAGAAGACAGTTCTGGATGTGGTTTGAGAATGTTTGTCACAATAGATCAGCAATTTTGCTTAACTCTGAATGCCAAGGTCTAATTGCATATACCATCAATTATCTCATCTTATTGAGTACCAGCTATATCGTCCCAAGACAAGAAATGTAAATGCTGATTCGTTTGCCCATTTGAGGCAAGGCACAGTATCTGCTGGGCAGGGTCAGATTTCCCCATTGGAAGCAACCTGTGAAACTTGCAAATGACTCTGTTATTGTGTACAGTTCTCATTCCATTCTTTAGTTTGGATATGGCAAATTTTTATCTTTGTGACTCAATTCTGTCAAGAGAAGAAGACCACGCCCTCAATGTATGGCTACTGAAGAAAAATAGATTCTGCACTTCGCACAATGTGTTCCATCAACCTTGCTGGAAGAGTTATACAAGTGATATCACGTGGGAGGCACTTGCTAAAATTTGCAGCAGATCTTTGGAGAATGTCATCTGAGAATGGTCACTTGTGGAGGAAGAATGACAGAAAGTGACCGATGTCATCTTTGGGTTGCTAGAATTTGGAAGTAAACTGCTTATTTGGGCCCAAGGGACCAAATTCACCCTCCCTTGTTAGACCAAATTGCCTCTTCCGGGGCACCAGTAAAAGATACCTGCAAAACTATTTGGGTACATTGTCAGAAAATATCCAATTACGGTTGCATAACGTTTTCAAAAGAATTGATGCGAAAGCTAAAAGGTTGAGTGAAAAAAGGCCCCACAAACTGACTATCTTTCCTGTTACACTTTTGCAAACCAGACGACCTTCGGTCCGGACGACCTCCATGGCCTCAATTTCATTTGGAGGATAGGCTGGACGATCTGCCGGAAATTCTTCAAGAATATCTTGTAGGCTGTCTCACTTTGGATTCTCATTTGCCAGTAGTTCAGCGTATGATGTAGGCTATCGCATGCATTGGTATAGCTTGGTTTCACCTTTTCGAATTCCTCCTTCGTACATTCAATGTGAGCCCGATGTGTGGCTTCATCCATATCTGCATCGGTCAAGACAAATAGTAATCAAACAATGCAAACGCAGAACATGCAGACATTTCCAAAACGTTTTGTCTACCATAGCTATCCGATTAGATCATCGCCCAACGTTAGTTTCTTCCCAAATAAATCGGTAGGTGACACTGAGGCATAGGTACAGGATTGTTCACGCTAGGTAGAGGTTCCGCAGCCTCGAGCATCGCCGGACCTGCCTGGACTGAGGCTCTGGGTTGGCTTGGAAGTCACATATATGCTTCCACATGCTGTCCCGCTTGATGGTGATTTTGCACTCGGGGCAGCACACACACTCATCGCCTTCGCGAGCTGCAATCGAAGGGCGAGCTCTCTCCTCCTGTGCCTCGGTGTCTGACGATTGGTCCGGGGTCTGTTATTGTGGTTTTCGTAATTTTTTCATGTTGTTGTATTTTAGATGCCTTGAACCTGGTGAGGATGTGGTACTCAAACCTGGTGAGGATGGCCGTTCGCGCCGGGTCGTACGTGGCTTCGCGACATTCGGCCATCTCGTCCAGGTGTTGGTGGGACCAAACCAGGTGCTTCGGCATCTCCGTGATTATCTTGTGCAAAAGTAGCAAGGACGGGCGAGCTTCAAGCGGCTGGTGCGGCTGCTGCTGCTGCCCTCCCGCTTCCGAAGCGGCCCTTATGCTTTTGGGTCTGCTGCTGGGGTCATCGACACTGTCGCAGGGTCTCGGTGTCGGAGTCGGTGTTCTCTCTCTTTTTCTCTTAATTGGACCAGCCAGTGAGCAATCATGTTTGTTTGACTGTTTTGTTTTCTATGGTTTTTCCAATCCAGTGCCAGTGGAAAACTACATGAGGAAATTGTGGTTTTCAAATCGGATATAAAAAAAGAATTTTACATCAAATTCATGCTCAGAGGGCCAAATCAGGGTGACCACCATTCTGGAAAACTGGAATTGTCAGGGAATTTTTTCTTTCTGATAAAGTCAGGGAATTTTCAAGAAGAAATCGACCAAGAACTCAAAAAGATAAGAAATTGACTGAGACTATCTCCGGCATTGGCCTCAAGAACACAAATTCAGCACCGGAAATGAAGCCTACATTTCAAAATTTCCTCAGCTTCTGGGGGGCTCCACCCCCAGACTCCCTGCCAGGAACTGCCCCTTGGAACCCCGCTGGGGCTCCGCCGCAGACCTCGATTACTGGGGGATCTGCTCCCCAGACCCCCCCCTGCCAGGGGCTCCACCCATTGGGACCCCGCTGAGACTATGCCTCAGATACCCCCTTCCGTGTTATGCCTTGTTACCCCCTTGAGACCCATGCGTTTTGGGATATCTGGGCCTGCATCCCGATATGCTCTCTCCTCCATTTCCATTACCCGAGTGATCGATGGTAGCAGCTTTGTGATGTCCTCTTGCAATACCATGTGGACGGGAGTGGATAGCCGCTTCGCCTTTGCCTTTTGACGTGCTGCGTGGCCGACATACGCAAGCCGTCGAAAATCCACAAGCTTCATGTAGTTCCTGATGGCAACTCACTCTTCAGTTGTAATTCCGGGGAGCGGTTCGACCTCTTCCGCTGCTTTCTTAAGAGCTATGTGAGGGTTTGTAATTCCCCCGGTCCACGGCCGTGGCTTTCCGTCCAGGCTGCCCATTGATGCAGCCACGTTGATGGTCATCTCGAAGTGTGTTTTTGGAAGACGATGACAACGACATGTCTGGTTGGTGTATGGATGCTCTCATGCCGCTGACGTATCAAACCAGAATCCTCATCCTCTGTTTTTCCTGTTCTGGTGGCTTTGTACGGTCCCAGATGTACCGTTGTCTGCCACATCGGACAATCAACGGATTTTATCTTGCCAATCGAGCCACGTTGTCGTTCCAGAAATGGATCAGCACGTCAGTGATGAAATCTGGGTCGACACGAGGCCGAGCTCCCGCCCGAGCAAAAACATCGGCCATCTGCTCGGCTTTTCCTGGTTGGTCCTGCTGCTTCATGCACGAGTGTTTTTTTCTGTTGCCTTCCTGCATCGTTACGTGACACGACGGACAGCAGAAGTTCCTCGGTGTCCGTGTTTTCGCTGGCAGGATGGCATGATGGCCTCTCCGGCTTCTTTCGCATCTACATTCTACATTGTGGTTTGCAATACCCATCTGCTTGATGCGGCGCAATATTGCTCGCTGCGGGTCATCGTCGCCTTTGGCTGCTGCCACTCGATAAGTTCCTTACGGTCAGAATGCATGGCATTTCAGATACAGTCTTGTCACAGTAATAGCATGGCCGAGGTAGGTGCAATTTGCTCTTCCTGACCGGCTGTATATTGCGCGGCTCCTCGATCACGTGCCCTTCAGACTGCGGTTCGTCAGTGCTGCGAGACGGTATCGTTCCTGCCCAGCTTGGCTGGCTCGCTCATGGTCTCAATCTGTTGGATTTTCCTGTTTGGATGAAACAGAGGGTGTTGTTGGATTGACATCCTCTCTCGCTTTTGAAGTCTCGGGTCCCTCGGATTCCAAGGAACGTTTGGCCGTGACTCACCCTGTTTCTAGCCTCAATGTCGACAGAGGCTTGCACCTCGGATTCTGCCTCTTCTCTGGTCTCGGCTGTTGGAATCCATATCGAGGCGCTCAAATAATCTGGTTCCTCGGCACCTCTGCTCGGCGACCTGAAAGACAATAGCATAAAATGACACGCACGCCGAAGCATCGCATGTGGCTAGTGTGCTCTCTCACGCTTTGAAACGAGACTGTCTTGTTTCGCATTCTTTCACGTTTTGTAACGACAACACTTTAATGGTATCTGTCGCGCCTGCCCCGAGGACCATGGTCAAATAAATTTTGAGTAGGACGCAGTGAAAAAAAGCGACATAGATGTCCCAAACCCAATGTTCCATGACTTTGAGAAACAATAGGAGAGCACTTTAATATGTCGCAGGAAGGGACACGGAGAAATTCCATAGAATCATGAGGGTATAGAACTTGAAAAAAAAAATGAAGATTTCGCAGGGTGATGTAAAGAAATCACTATATCATGCGAGAATCTCAACAGGAATGATCGACAGAAAACACAAACTGGTACGTTCAGATTAATGTTGCACAATCGAGAACCTCTTGCTTAAAAGCTACTGCTGATGACACATTTTGAGGATAATCGGGAATCTTTGCAATCCCCTGTTTCAGATAATTATCGACCCACTTACCGATGAGCTCACGCTACTCAACAGTCCTTGATCCAACCATCCAAATCAAAATAAGGACAAAAAGCACACAAACACTGTGTCCACTGATCCAAA
>JASGXE010009008.1:0-16919 GCA_030068105.1 Sinentomon sp. SZTP_YWyxl
CAAGTTGGCATTGAGGCCCACAACAATTATTTCTTGGCTACTGCCTAAATTATTCTGCAGCCTGATTTGCTTCGGGTCTGCCAAATTCCCATCAAGGGGTAAGCGATTTTCCATTATTTTTTGTGTTGTTTTTTGTCGGATGAAAAAAAATTGCATTGGCTGCTGAGAGAAAAAATTGTTATTCATTCACATAAAAAAAAAAAAACTTTACACCGTGTTCGACACAGCCGCATTGAAATTTCTTTTTTCCAGCCAGCCTTTTCTTATAGTCGAGAGGTTTTCTTTTCACAAACTTGCAGAGAGGTTTCACGTTTCATTTTCATATTTGTTTCCTACTCACATATAAAACACTTTCGTTTTATTCCAGGGTAAGGTTAGTTGTTCGGGCCCAGGCCTGTGCTTGTGCTTTTTAAATTGAATTATTTTGTATGCTATCCTGCAGCTTGATATATCTCTTTTGTTTCCTGTTGTCTGTTAATATGGTGATGTCAAAAATCTTTAACTTGCCACCCCAAATGTGTTTCCACAGTAAAAGACTTCACCTGACAAAAAATCCGGTGATAACATAAATGTCCTTTTCTCACTTCGAAAAGGTGGACAGGAAGTAGCCAGTTAACCACCAGGAAAAAACCCTTGTGCTTTATTTAAGACATTTTCCTGTCTGAGCATTTGGAAGATTATTTCCCTGTGGACATTATTTCCCTGTAAAGATTATTTCCCATTGGACATTACCAAAATGAAAAAATAAAACTATTGCATTCCTTGAATTTTGATATTTCAAACTTGTGAGGAAACTCTGGTGTTTTTTATCCTGGTTTCCAGTATTCCTGGATTTTTATGGAAATATCTTTCGGGCTGTGTTCCATTTTTTTACATGGAGATATTTTTTCCAGGATGTGGTATTAAGTCTTCAGCTTTGGCTTTATTTTACGAGTGTTCCACAAGTCCCCTTTGTTTTCTTGCAGTTCATGTGCACAGCTGTTACCTATTGCATGAGAGGATTGATCCCTGTGATTTCTCAACTGACTTGGTGCAACATCTTCCTCACCTCGAATGGTGATGTCATCTTCTGCATCTTCTGTGACTTGCGACCCAATAAATGAATCTGTTCCTGCTGTCTACTGCGATTGCATGATATTCTTGAACTGCACTCACAAATGGACATCTGTTGCAAGATAAGTAACTTTGGATATCTACTTGAAAATTGTCACTTTCCGAACGATGGACCGATTTACCAACGAATTATTGAACAGGAATTCTTCAATAGCCATGCGGGGCTATTTTCGGATCGAGCTATGAATCGCTTCCAGTGCATTTGAATTGTTATGCAATCTCTTTTCATGGCCATAAAATTATAAATGTTTGCTTTGACATGCTTTTCAATTTTTAAGCTGAGTGTTTGTTAACCCTGGGTCCGAACCCACGCCCTGCAGATTTGTTTTGCAAACCCACATAAATGGGGCAAACCTTAGAGCCTAACTAACAGGCATTCTGGCAGTTTGATTTGGCATCTGAATTTTGAATCAGGAGGAACTCTCTACCTGAATTAGAGCCTCCAAAGCGGATTTCAATCAATCACTTTCCTTTTCTAATTCAACTACTTTTGAGTGTGCGAGGTCGTTTTCTTTATTCGTCTTATAAAGGGGCTGCTTGGGGGAGTTACAGCAGGGTTTTCGGAAGGGTAGGCAACTGTGTGACAATTTGTATGTTCTTACGCAATTGATTGAATGCGCAAGACTGGAAAACCGCAATTTGAGTGCTGTGTTTGTGGATATCAAGGGGGCATACGACAGGGTAAGGTGGCAGGATGTATGGTTAGGTACACCTTTTTTTTAAATTTTAAAAAAACTGGGGACAGAGTCCCCCCGCCGATGATTTCGAAGGACAAAGAGTCCGGAGTCAGAAGGTAAAATCCAACGCCAATGGACCGATGCAAATGAGCAACAGTTCAGTGCACCAGGCACCACGTCAAGACGTTATAAAATGGACATTGATCAAAAGAGGACAGCGCATCGGTTTCCAAATATGGTGGGGGAATGGAATGAAGTCTGGCGATGCAGACAAATTGCCAATGGGCAATTATTTGTTAGTGGCAATGTTCATTTTTCATACAATGTTAAAAAGAAAATAAAAGTCAAAAAGCACAGGTCATACCTTGCACAAATGGTCAGATGCAGATATCAAGAGTCCAGAGTGAAAGAGGTGAGCAGTTCAAATTGGTGCAGGTTGCAGATATGAATTGTGGCCAGTTTAGTTTTATTTCAGTCGAGAAGTGTCAAGGCCACACGGTTCAGTAAGTAGACCCTATGCCAAAAAAAGGAGAGAAAGAAATGGGGGGTAGAAATTAGTAATTTTGCTATGAAGACTGACTATCTAAACATCTAGTTTTGAAGAAATGACATCAGTGAACTGCTTTTCAGGTGACTGCAGGATTTCAGCTGGCAATGCAAGTTTGTTCCACAGAAAAAGGTTGCGATTAAAAAAGGAATACCTGTCTACATTTTTGAAGAGTAAAGTTGGCACAAAGGAAATTGCCTTGCTAGCTCTTGTATTATGGTCATTCCGAGTGAAGATCCAGGGCCCATCCCCCCAGCCACCTTTGTTGACAATGCAATTCCTGAATGCAGACAGTCCATGTAGCCTAGTAACCGTCTTTTGTTGAGGGAATCCCAGCCCAATTCAGTCAACATGCTTGTCACACTTGCATCAAAAGCAAAATTTCCTGTTACGAACCTAGCTGCCCTTCTTTGCACAGCCTCAATTGCATCAATGTGACATTTTTGATAAGGGCTCCATGTGGTTGTAGAATATTCTAGCAAAGGCCTTACAGTTGAAAAATACAGAATTGACTTTATACCTACGCCGTGAAGCATGATTGTAATTGCGAATGAGAAAACTTAGTTGATGCCATGCCTTTTTAACAATCTTTTGGATATGAGGAGTCCAGCTGAGCTTGCTGTTAAAATTTAAACCCAAGTACTTCACACAATCTGGTCTGGATAGCACAGCGGAATTCACAGAATAATCAAACAACAGGGGGTTAGTGGAGGATGAAAACAGGGGGTTGAAAACAGGTGGAGGATGATCCACAACAGGGGGTTAGTGGATTATGTACCTTCCCTGGTACATGATGAACCTCTGCTGTTCACAATTGATGATTGCCTTTATGGCATGAAAACCTGTAGAACAGAGTGAATCTGACACCGATACCGATGGTTGAGATTGGCTGCAGTTGGAGTGTGCCAGTCTTTTATTAGACTGCTACAGGCGTTATATGCGGGCAGTGTGTATGATTTTATCTGGGGTGAAGCTGAGGTGTCTGGAGTTTATTGTGGATCGGGACTCCGACAGGGATGCCCAATGTCACCATTATTGTTCATTTTGGTATTGCCGGGGAGTTGGAGTAACGTATTCTAGGTCAGGAGGGCAGGTTTGGGTTCAGAATTCGTGACTGGTCAGGTGGAGGATTAGGTGTTGCAATGACTGTCCCTGGATTGTGGTTGGCCGATGATATTGTGTGGCTCGGTGAGAGTGAGGGTGACTTGCAAGGCTTGATGGCAGAAACTGCAAACTTTGCCTCTGAGAAAGGCTGGTTGTTCAGTGAGGACAAGACGGTGATGAATTTTTCTGGGAATGCATGTGATAGGCTAGGTAATGATCGGGGAATGGGTGATAGAGAGAGTGGGGAGTTACAAATATTTGGGGGTCTGTCTCTCTGATAAAGATGATTATTTGTGCGAGTTTAAGCGTGAAGTGAAAATGAAAGCAAGGAAGTTGGGGGGGATGACAAAGAGTTTTGGGAAGTGGGCTCTATGTCGTCCGGAAATGATGAGGTGGATGTGGAAAGGAGCCGTTGTTCCTGCACTGACTTATGGTCAGGAAGTGCTGTGCATGGGAAAGGAAGTGGAGAGCTTGTTGGATAGTATCCAGAGAGAAGTGGCTTTGAGGGCTCTGGGTGGAACCAGACTTGTTGCTCAAGCAGGGCTGATAGGTGAGTGGGCTTGTGCCAAGTTCAATGTGAGAGAAGCCAGGGCAAAGCTGGGCTTTCTCGGGAGGCTGCGTTTCATGGGCGGGAATCGGGTGGCAAAGAAAGTATTTTTGTACCTATGTTGAGTGTTTGAAGCTGTGTACAATGTGGAAGAAAAAGATAAAGGTAATAGATCGTTGGAAAGGGTTGGGTGGAAGGGGCGTGTGTGTGGAGAATGAAGAGAAGTGGGTGCAAAGGGAAAGGAAGGAGGTTGAAAGAAAGGAGTGGATTGAATGGAGAAAGCAAGTTGAAAAGAAGAGTTCCCTGAAGATCTATAAGGTGAAGTTGGATATGCGGTGGGAGAGAATTTATGATGGCTCAACTGGTAGTGATCTGTTGTTTCGTGCGAGAGTTGGTGCTTTGGAAACTGCAAGGAGATTGAGGTGGGTGGATGGGAAGGAGGAGTGCCGGTTGTGTGGTGCTGAATCAGAGAACCTGGTTCATGTTTTGCTGATGTGTGATGCAATGAGGCGGACAAGGATTGGGGTTGGTTGGACAGATGTGGATGATGTGCTTAATGAGGAGGCTGCATGGGGGATTGTTGCAGAGCGCTTGGGGCTGGGAACTGAGTTGGATACCGAGAGGTGTGCAAGGGCAAAGACCTATCTGATGAAGTGGAAGTCTTTGGTGTCTGGAGATGGGAAGTTGGGTATTTGAGGTGTAGGTATGGCGGTGAGAAGAAGCCGCAACAAAAACCTTACATGGTATTCTGGTATTTTTCGTTTTTTTTGCCCCCCTCAAAAACAGAGAACAGAGCGCACCGACCGGTCAAAGCAAAGTGTCCCGAGGCTCTGCGATTTTAAGTTGTGCACGCTGTCTGACTGGAGGACGTTGTTTTTTCGAGTTTTTCTCTCAATTCTTCTATTTTCAACGACAATGGCTGCGGTCAGCTCTCTTTTTACTCCTGTTTTTACCACAATTGACATGGACTTTCTCTCATCATTTCATCATCAGTGTTAAGTCTTCGTTGCTGCCGAGGAACCTTCAGGTGAAAGGTGAAAACGCGTTCCAGCTGAGGTGTTAAAGAGAAGTACGAATGTTAAAGAGAAGTTCGAGTACCAGGGTGTTGGTGAAAAGGGATTAAAACATGGTGAGTGTTAAGTCAAAACTGGTTATGTTTTCGCTCTCGCATGCTTTATCTGTCGTCCCTGTCCAGGTGGTCCCTGAAAACCGGACAGCCGGACAGGACCTCTGGATTGACCCAGACGGGTTAGGTTAGGTTAGGTTAGGTTAGGATAGTCTATTCTAACCTAATCTAACCTAACCTAACCCGTCCGGGTCGGTCCGGCGTTCCGGCGGTCCTGTCCGGCTGTCCGGTTTTCAGGGACCACCCCCTGTCCATCTTGATTTTGGGTTCCATACCTTTTACCTTGTGATCAAATGCACTTTCTTGGAGTTATTTTTGATGACCATTTAACTTGGTCATCGCAGATACCTAGCACATGTTGTTAAATATCTTAATTCTATTACGTTCAATCTTCTGAAATTGGCTAAGTTTGTACCTCAGGAGATTTTGTTGTCACTGTATTGTTTTGTTTATCTTAAGTTTATATTTGGGGTGGAAGTTTGGGGCACTTCTTATAAGAGCAAATTGCTTCCAATTTTTCGCAATCAGAAGATTATAGTAAGGATTATTTGTGGACGTGGTCGATATGACCACTCCGCCCCATTATTTAAGTCTTTAGGAGTTATCCCATTCCTTTCTTTAATCATCTTTCGCACTTGTTTGCTGGTCTTAAATCTTTTAAGTGGCAGTGTTCACATTTCTGGTTTCATGCTAAGCAGGTTGGATGATATTTACACTGCTAATTCTGTTGTTACTCGGGCCGGTAGTTGCAACAGGTTGTTAACAAAAAACCAAATAACAAAACGGAAAAATGGATCCAGGTTATAGTTGGCCTTTTCTGTGGAACAGTTTGCCGTCCGTGATAACCGTGATCTCAGTTAAGAGGACTTTTTCTCAGACTCTCGGAGAGTATCTGTCAACAAATGAATTTTTTGAGCAATAACCAAAGGTTTTTTTCCTATTCGTAGGCGCTTCAAAGCATTCTGAGATAAGATTGTTTTTAGGTAGGTGACTAGGTGGGCGAGTCTAAATTGGTATTAGGCCTATGTAGACTACAGTGTGGTCATGTTATCCTGAGCTCTAATCTTCAAATGTTGTTTACCAAGCAAGCAGAACGTGCATGAAGGTATAGCTCAAGATGAAATGATCACAGTGTGGTGTTCACAAGAGTGGGTATGAACCAATTCTTATGCCTGGGACCGTAACTGGAACCGATAACTGGTCTACCACATTTACAAAGTGGCTGCTTTCGGAGGGGGCTGTGCCCTGGCTTTGCCAATTTCCCCTCCCCTTTTCCAAGCCTCTGTACCTGATTATGTTGTACTAATCATGTCCTTTGTTTCTTTCCCCTATCCAAAACTCACCTCTGTGGTGAGACTGTCATTATTTTCTAGGGATCCGTATAAACCGGTTTGTGCAAATATGTGTTTCGTGAATTTGGTTTAAGTGCAAAATCGGCATCATTTTTGCTGCAATAATTGGCCAATAGGTAGGTACTTATACTTCTGCTCTTGGATCATCCAATTGTTATCGGCCTCATTGGTAAGTTTTGGATGGGGATTTCTTTCTTTGTTTTTTTCCACTTGTGCTTTTCCGGTTTTTCTGAAAATAAACTAAAAAAAACCAGAAACCAGAAACTTCTCCTGTCATTCCAGTGTGTCACAGGCACAGCTAAGGGAGGAACTGGGCTCGGAAACCCTTTCTTTGAGGTGAAGCTCAGAGGAATTTCTGTCTTTCGAAAATGTATCAGTGGCAAGGGAGGCTGGGCTGGATGTTGTGGCACCCTCGTAAAAATATGGGGTCTACGAGGGCTGGTCACCTCATTTCACTTATTCCACCATCGCTGTCCAAAGGTGTAGCTAGGTTCTCATTCCAAAACAATTATGTGTTTCTCTGGAACAAGCTCGGTACTTCCCATGACACGATGAATTTATCAGAGGCCAGTTTTTATCTGCCATAAGGCCCAAGCTTAGTTTAGTGCCTTAGTAGGTAGGTTGCTAGGTAGGCGGGGTAGGCCTGGGTAGGTTCTTAAGATTATCCAGGTACTTGATAAGACCTGCCCCATTTCGATTCCTTTGAGTAGACTAATTTGTGCCTTTGTTTTTCTCTCCCATTTCCATGCATTTACTTGAGGTAATTATATTTGTGACCAAAATCTGAATTTTTATCTTGTGCTACGTACATCTGTTCCTGCTGCAATCCTGACCTGATGATGCTGTTGGCCGAATCTCAACGTGAATTGGTTCGTTTTCCTTTCTTTAATAGCGTTTTTTCCCTTGCCACATCATTGACAAAATGCACTCACTGCATGTCTTTCTGCACCTTTGGTTTGCATCTGAAACCAAGTTTCTTTTTATCACCTATCTCGCCGGCGGCTACTTCCTAAATGCTGCCTTGGCTCAACCATATGTTGCTTCATGGTTTGTGTGGCCATTGGCAAAAAATAATCCATGAACCGTAGTTACCTTCTGTCCAATGGCTTCAATGCCTGTGGCCCCCAACTGGTAAGTAGGCCTCTTTTGGCCAGCTCCTTTCCAGATCACTGCACCAGATTCGCAAATGTCATCTGAGTAAACTCCCTGTTGTCGATTGTCAAATATCACTCCCTCTTTAAGACCTCAGCATATCAGAGTCCTCTTCCTTTCCTCCAGAGGTACAATATTCTCATTAGGTGATACCAAAAAACAGGAGCTCCCTATCCACCTAGAGGAATAGAAAGAAATAAAGAAGAAATTAGCACATCCTACATATTCTTTCATCACATCTTTAGCAGAAGTTTTGGGCGACCGTTGGGATCGATATGCCATAGTTTTGCCAAAAGTGGAACCAAGAAAATAAAAGCACATATGTTGGATGTAAACTTGACTTGGTGGTTGAAACTTGAAAACATTTGAACATTTAAGATAAACAAACAACCACAGACAAAAAACACTGTTTTTATATGGATAGTTGCAGTTGTTGTTTATTGTCCTGTTGAGCTCGAAACTGAATTTATGCCAAAATGCCTGAAAACTTCAATCTGGAGTCGAAGGCCACAAGTTTTATGGTGCATTTTTGTCTTTTTAAACTTGCTGTGGCATGAATGACCAGACTGTTGATGCAATCAATGGGTTGGTAAGTAGATCCTACTTAGGTACCTACCCTCATTAAAGCCAACACAACGTCGCACTGACAATGGCCTGAGCCTCCAACATAGTTTCTGCAAACACAACATTCTCGCCACTTCTTTTTTCCCCAAACTTTTTTTTTCTAGGGTGTTTATTCTTCAATTAGCATGATTTTTTCAATTTAAGTGCAAACTATCCTCGACTGGAATGGTCTTCGGTCTGATTCGCCCACAATCCTCCATTTTCTTTGTCAGATGTAAGCAGGTCGCACCAGCTAAAATTGATACCACACGCCTTGAGCTTTATGTATTAGTCTGTTTTTACGTAAGAGTGTTGTTTTTTAGCGTCACCTTTTTTCATTTTTAACTTGGGTATTCATCCTTGTATTGTCCACCCTCCACCACTCCTATTTGTAGAGGCGTAATATACCTGATAATAAAACCCATTGATTGCATCAATGGTCTGGTCACTCATGTCACAGCAAGTTTAAAAAGATCAAAATGCACCATAAATAAAACTATAGGTCCCTGGATACCGACCTACTTTTTACCTTCAGTGACAGTTCCTGTGCCACTTTAAGCATTGTAACATTGTTGGCTTGTTGCATTTTTGCACTAGATGAAACTTAGATCATTGAAAATATGGGCAATCAGCTAGTTGGCCTTGCACCATCACAAATTTTACCAGTGGAACATTACATTTCAGACCTGCCAAATATCCATTTTGAGTCAAGGTTAGTGATTCACTTTTTTCACTTGCTAGGAGTCTTTCACCATGGCATAGGATATCTATTCACAGAGAATGGAATTTTTCCGGAAAATTTAGTTTCATGAAGCATGAAACCTATCGGAAGAGCTTTTTACCATGAGGCCAGGTATTCATGCATGTTGGATGGTGGGGTGCAGGACACAGTTGCTGAAACGGGTTTATGGACGCTCAAACGAAGTTCGATCCTTTGGCTATTCCTTTTACACCTAAACCAACACCTTTTTTTACGTGCATCTTGACCAGAGTGTGACGTCAGTCAGTTCTGTGGGAAATTACAAAATGAGTTGGTCTGATGGGACTGAATCACTGAATGTTTTGGTTTTGATTTGGCACAAGTGCTTGGCTTTTTTTTATTTTTAATTTTACTGCCGGCGCAACCGCAAATCCGATGAATCGAAGTAACCGCGCCGTGAAAATAAAAAGAACAGTCCCCCAAGTGGGAGAAGTCAGGCCGATATTCCACATTGCATTTTTTGGGTGAGCTGCTTGAGCCATGTCACCTTTCAATATGGTCTGAAACTTGAATTCCTCACTTGAAAAGTTGCTCGCCCTTTCTTTCCGTTTGCTGCGTCGATGCAAGACGCATGGACTGTATTCATAAGGTAAGCCCAATCGCGCGGAAAAATACTGTTTCCTGATTGGTCGCGTGATCGTGGCGTAACTGAGCCATCGAAGCAGCGAAGACGGACGGGGAGAGGAAAAGACAATGCCAGTGGTCGGCCACGGAAAGTAAAATTCCTCTTGAACCGATTCACGGATTTTGATCACACTTATTGTGCTGGAAAGCTGAAAATTGGACGATTTTAGACGTGTACAGCAGTCCCGAACTTTTCGCTGGTAAAATCCTTAAAAATTTGATGTCAAAAATTGTCCAAGTTGAGATGTGACAATTTCGGGTTCCTGCCTCACCTTTTCAAAGATTGCGTGATTTTTTCCATTGTAACATGGTTTCGTCCTGCGCAATAGTTGTTGAGGAAGCTTTCAGTTTCCAAAAATACCAAAATCATCGAATTTGAACATCACTTTTGAATTTTATGACCAGTTTCAGTGTGACATAGCAGCGTTGTTTTGTTCTTGAGCGGGGAAGAGGCCACGCTTCCCAAGAAATCCACGGGAGTCGCGGCGTCTTCCCTGCTCAAAAGCAAAACGATGCTTCCATGTCGCGTTCTCTCTTGATAAAACAGTCAAATGGGGTCCAAATTCAATGATTCGAGATTCCATGTGGGACAAGACTTCGTTCTGAATGCCAGGAAAACACTTTATGGATGAAGCCCAGCGCTTTAAGGTGGATATGCCAGGCAAAGGGAAATTGCAATTCTCTCGAAGATACCTGTAGGCCTTCCTGCTCACCAGGCGGAGAGCCAGCGCTCGAGTTATGTCTTCACATTTCCACTTTGTTCTCGCCTTGCCTTTGACAATACAGCTGTTTATTTGGCCACTGCTTAACATTGGTTTCAAAAGTCACGTTAGCTCATTGCTTAGGTCTGCCACTTTCTTGCTCCTAACCGCTCTCAATGCTTCAGTCAAGCTGGCGATCTTTCGATTCAGTCGCATTCTCAACACCTCGAGGGATCGAACTTTATTATTTAACTGTGCCCTCAGTAAATAATTTTCACGTTTCAGTTTCACATTTTCTTCGTTGGGAGTGTTTCTCTCAAACACTGAATCACTGTTTCTCATTTCAGTTTCACTTCCACTTGCGTCGGCAACTTGACCTGCATCCCGTTCACAATCAGGCCCGGGTCGTTCGGGAGATCGGAAATGAAGCAAGTTTTTGAGGCTCGCCTTCACATTCCTTGTCTGGCAGCGCATAGATCGGGAATTTTTACGTGGGGAATCTCGACTGCAAGCTGGAGTCAAGTGAAGAGTTAGCACGACACCTTTCGTCAAAATGTGCCTCGGCGGCAAACCGAGCAATTCCGATTGCAAGTCCCTTTCGAAATCTTCGGCAGCGAAGTGAGAACTGCAAATCAATGCCAAGTTCACATTGAATTTGTCTGCCCGCTTACAGTTGTGGATCCACTGTGCACGCACCTGTTTATCCGCAGGAAATCGATGAAAACTAACTGTTTTCCCTGAATTTTGCTTCGTGTTCTTGCACAATGCAACGTCACAATTGCTCTGCATTTCTCCGACTGGACGACAAGACAACGGACAATCACACCGAAGGACGACGCCTGCAATCCGCAAACTGAAATAAAAATCAGGCACAACTAACCAACCAACAGCTGATCGCATTTCCAATGCATGAGATGAAAACCAAAGAACAGAATGCAAGAATCCATTTTCCATCTCTCTCTCCAGTCTCCGCTTCACGTTTCCGAAGCTGTTTTCTTCCCAAGAAGTGCACAGCTCAAATGGTGCTTCCTTGCTCAACGCTCTCGCGAATCCGACACACGTCAGGTGGTGGCTCTGTGACGTCATGATGCAGGGGTCTCCAAAGTGTTTTTAAATTTGGAAATCCGATCGGGCTTACCTTATAAATACCGTCTACGCGTCTTGGCGTCGATTAATTTTGGAAAATTTGAAACTGGGGGTTCATGGAGCAATTTGCTATTTTTCAATTGCAGGTATCATTGTCAACAATAATGATTGGTTGTACTTTTCGGGCAAGTTGGATGTGCTCATTTCTCTGGCAATGAGTGCACCTATGCGTGTGAGCCAAGTTGCATAATATTGATAAGCATTGCAGGAATGTGAAAATTGGAGGCTGGTAAAGGAATATTCGTTTCCAAATCGTCACCCCGGGATCAAACTATCATAATTGCAAAACTGCATTTTACAGGAGAGCTATTTTTAATTTTTCACCTATTTAAGTTCAAACTGTGGTTGCTGTGATAACACGAAACGGCTGAGCTCATTCCCGGTTACTTGTCTGGTGCTTACCTTTTCATTTTGCCATGCGAATGTGATCCTGGAGTTGTTGTTATGAAGAAAAATGCCGACCTTTGTGACCTTCGTCATTTATGATTGTTTGATTCTTGCATTTCGGGCACAGTTCCTTTTGTTTTGCGGACGCACACTATATTTAATGACTTTATGACTGTCCTCTACTTATTTTTGGTTTTGGGGTTTGGACATATGCGATCATTAATGCCTTGAAGACTGTTCTCTACTTATTTTTAGTTTTGGTGTTTATATTTCTGATGTTATATTGTAGTTTATGATACTTTGAGTGGCACAGAAACTCACAGAAAAGAACCAAACTATCATAAGTGCATTTACCATTGTTTGACTTGGCTGATCACCAATTCTGTCTGCAGAGTTAAACTATATCTTCGGCCATATAAGCCTTCAGAGCAAAGATACAGTTATGATACTTTGATATTACAAAAAGTAAACCAACGGCAAACACCTGAAGAATTTAGGTAAACTATCATAAAGTCACTTATGATAGTTTGATCCCGGGGTGACGAAATATTTCAGCCAATACGAGAGTTTGCTTGACATGCTGGCACATTGTCATTCAGGATATTTGCTGGCTGGGTTTATATCGTGTTTTGTTTATAGGTACAGGATGTTTAAAAAAACCGCGCAACCGCAAATCTTGCATGCAGCTCAACATTTCGAGGGTCAATTTCGATGTCCCAACGTTTGACGTTGCGTTTTTATTTTGATAATTTGTTTAATTTTAATTTCTTTCGACCTCTTGATAGGGGTAGCAAAGCTATAAAGGCCTCGTGGTATATCAGTTCGTACCAAGTGCATGCATGGCTTTGCAGAAATTATTTTTAACAATCAGAAATTTATCCAGTCAGAAATTCTTTAATTATGCCTTGCCCCTTCTGCGTGTGCAACGCAGAAAATTAAATTTGCCAGTTGCATACGCAGAAGGGGCACAGTGGAAATTAAAACATGTCCTCTGGCCCCTCTGAAACAATCTGCAATGCAACATGCATGGTTGAAATTTGTCGTGTTGCATACGCAGAAGGGGCAAGCCGTAATTTTTACGTCACCTTCTAGCCCCTCTTGAAACAATCTGCTATGCCACACGCAAAAGGGGAAAGGCCGAAATCCAATCATTTTTGACTGTGTTTTCACATGCACTGTGATTTCCTGTATGCACAGACATGCATGCAATTGCATTCACTGAGACACCATGTGCATGACTTTCTCTGTGGCTTGCTGTCCCAGATGGTAACGAAGAGTCCAGAACAAAATTAAAAAAACAAAAACGTCGAATAATGGGACATTCAAAATGACCGTCGAAATGTTGAGCTGCATGAAAAATTTCAGATTGCGTGGTTTTTTTGAAACACCCTTAAGATATGCCCGACTATTTCTGGTGCTTGCTCTGGCTGAACAGTTGTCTCTGGCTTTTTCAATGGCCCTTATCAGTGCCCATTTAAAAATTGAGGGGTAAAAGTTGAATACCCACAAGAGAAACCGAAACCTGGATGAATTCTCTTGCAGCAATAACTTGTCCAATCCACCTCACTACGTGTTGTCTCTTGCAGCAATAACTTGTCCAATCCACCTCACTACGTGTTGGCCTGAAATATCTGACAACTGCCAATAGGCAATTACGTAGGTGTATGGAAAAGTAAAAACCTCACTTCTCAGACACATTCCCAAGGGATAAAATTGTTCGGAAGCTTGCGGAGGGCATCGTAATCAGACAGGTTACCAGCACCACCAGCCTGTCCAATTCCAAAAGGATCAGAAAGTGGACAGAGTACCTAATGAATCTGCAGCCCTAGTATAATTTTTGTTGCATTTCAAGCCCCCACTCATTGTAAAAATCACTTTATCCATGAGGCCTGCAATGCAATGCTGAAGTGCCTTTTTCTCTGTGGATTCTGCCTGTTATTGGCTACTATAGTAGCCACCAAGGATTTTGCACCCTTAAACTTCCTTCAGCCAATTCGTTTCAGCACGTGGTGAGAAGCTAAAAATTTTTGTTTCAGTCACCAAAATAAAGGCTGAAATTTCAATATTATAAGATTGGAATGTGCTGAAATTCAAGGAACATGCCACAAATGCTAACCGAACTGAAATTATAAAATTTGTCCAAAATTAACTACACATTCAAAAGGTTAAACCTCATAGGCCTGCTCAGTTCATCCCATGTTTTTTGACTTCAGGTCAGGTGTGAATTGCAGCCAGAGGACCCCCTGTCAGCGATGTGAGTTCACAAGTGGGCTAATGTGCACAGAAAACTGAAAAGAGAAAGGGTTTCTTGTCGAGATCTATTCGACCAGGTACCGAACCACTCGTGGATTGTTGTCATTGTCATGTCACTTCAATGGTGTCTGGGTTACCTATCTCACCCACATGTTGAAATTTAAAACTTTAAACTACATTTTGGTGTCTGTGATGCACATATGCACACTTCACATTGATCATGGCATTTTCATTCTTTCCTGCATATTTCAGCATGGGCAGCAACAGGTTTTTCAAAGTAGCTCGAGCTCACAGTCCAGAGGGTTTTGTTGTTGTCAAGGTGTTTGTCATTCATGATCCATCACTGCCACTCAAGTCTTATCAAGAAAAGCTTCTCGACAATTTGAACAGGCTTTCATCTGCAAGCAATTGTCTGCCATGCCATAAAACTCTGGTAAGCTTTTTTTGTTTTGTCCCAAAGCTTAACCGTTCAAGCCCGGAATTGCGAATTCTGGTTTTAAAATGTTTTTTCAGCATGTTTCGGAAACACGGAGTGTCGCCCCCGACGGAATTAATAATTTCTGCAAGGATTTTCTAAAAACGGAAAAATCGGAAATGCATGCACTTCCCGCCCAACCAAGCCAGATTTCTGCTCTGTGTCATTAAATTCGCCTATAATTTAATGTTTTCAAAAAAAAAAAAAAAAACACCCCCGCACAAAAAAAAAACGGCCAAGATACCCACAAAACGCTTCAAACCGCATCAAAATTGAACAAAAACGGGAAAAAACAGGTAATTTCAATGCGACGCCATTTCCAAACGGTTGCAGCATATCACGTGAAACAAGCGTCCGCGAGATCGCGCTGCTGTCGGCTGCCCGAAAATTTGAATTTCGGCGGGCGACTGATGTTGCGTCATCGTGAAAAAGGCGCCTCAACAAGGGACAAAAGAACGAAAAGCGGGAAATTTGAAAAGCGCGCTGATTGAAAACAGTTGGACCGATTTTGGCGGAATAAACGTCTGCTGGATCGCTGTTTTTTCCTCTTTCCGTTCGCCTTCGCAATCGAGTGGTGCTAATATAACGTTATTTAATTCAAATCCCTTGAAAATGGAATACCTACCCATGCCGACGTTTATTTACGTCGTCCGTATAATCACATCATGTTGGTCTTGAAGTTTATCTATGTCGCTCGCCCGTGCAGTTTTTTTTAGCGGACGTTAATGTACGGCGCTCGGGCTTGACCGGTTAAGGTACCTAGGTGTCGAATGACCATCCATCTTAGAAGAGATGCTCTCCTGTGATTTGTCTTCTGTTGGCCTACCTGGGTAGGCACCTAGGTACCTATTTTTGCAGTTCATTGTGCAGTTGGCTGTGTTAGGTCCCATTTTGTGCATGTACGAAAGCTGCATGTTAGTTGTTATCCACTTGCCTATGATTGGAAATGGTTGCCCCTCACTAAGCTCAAGACCTCGGGAACAAGCTACCTCGCTAAACTTAAAGCGAGGTAGCTTTGCTATAAAGTTAGCCTTGGTAAAGAACGAATTTCAAAATGATGTGTCTTTTTGATCTCGAAAATGAGTGTTCACTTCCCCACACGTGTTTGTTTTTAATTTAATGCCGACGGTGTGGCTTTTAATCGATGATGTGACTGCAACAAAAGAGAAATGAGGACTGAAATGAAGTGGACCAGGTAATCAATATAGGTACCAAATACAATTAAGTACCTACATGTCAAAATAACAGCAGAGCAGGAAAGGCTTTGGAAATATTTGTACTTTTAATAAAAAAATCTGCCACCTGGCATCAACCCAAACAAACCACTTTTTTACTATACAAATTAGCCTATTTTTCATTTTTATGCCGTTTCAGGTTATTGCTGCCATCTGGACAATCATATGTACCTACCTGACTGTTTTCTATTTTGTCTGAATTTCAGATTACAGATAAAGCTGCTTTGCTAATTAGAGAGTACGCCAAGTACAGTCTCTATGACAGAATAAGCACCCGGCCATTTTTGAACAACATCGAGAAAAAGTGGTTGGCTTTCCAGCTGCTCTGTGCCTTGAGCCACTGTCACAGACGAGGAGTAAGTTACCTACAGCGCTGGTTTTAGACAAGGTGTCTACCTATTGACTTTAATTGGCTGACACACCTGCTGTCAAGTTTGTTTTTGCCTGCCTTTCTGGTGGGTCTCACCAAAGTAGTGGCTAAACTGCTGCATTTGTATACCAGTTTTTCGAAAAATCTATTGTTTTTGTCAAGATATCCATACATGCTCTGTGTTTAAGTTGGATTCTCTGTATGGATACCTAGTCATTGGTGTGATTTAGAGATGACTTGGCTGAGACTCTCACTTGAGTCATTGTTGTTTTGATGATTGCTGCGATGACACATGTTATGGCAGCCAGTGTGATGCCTTCTCAACAATCAACAAAACATCAATGACACCAACAACAATCAATGATACTGCAATGAGTTGAGTCTCAGCCAAGTCATGGTCTTGAGAATCGGACCTTTGTAATCTTTTCATGCACACAAATTTTTTTGTCCTCCAGAAAATCATGCTTTTGGTGAAATTATCTTTAACTTTCATGTATTGGATAACCACTGGTTTCCAAAATCCAAAAATCATGCAGTTTCAGGCATGCCAACTGCACGCGAAATTGATGAAAACATTGATTGGTGCACAGAAAAAAACGAACCAATTGCAGAAAATGCTCTGCAAGTGCAGGAAAAAACTGCCAAATAATGCACACCAAAACATCGCCGAATCGTTTGAATTTATCACCACAGATGTCCGTATGGTGAACGAAAACTGGCGCTCCATGACTGCTGGAGCGATTCCCT
>JASGXE010009009.1:0-16962 GCA_030068105.1 Sinentomon sp. SZTP_YWyxl
AGAGACTAACCAGACTAACTAAGATTTAGAGAGATTTACCAGACTAACTTAACGCATTGTTCGGTATTTTCTGTGACCTATGCCATATTTGGCTTTCTGAAAATTTAATTTTTTTTAGAGAGAGTAGGCCTACCTAAAAGCATAGCTACCTACACAATCACAGCCCTCGTTGGAAAATGGAAGGCAGACAAGCAAAAGGTACAAATGAAAATGGATCAGGTAGGAGGGGAGCCCACAACATTTGAATTCTGGGGAGAACAGCTGTACGCCCCCATGCTCAACGCTGGCTGCTATGGAGACGAAAGTCTAATAAAACAGATGAGAAAACCAAAACGAGACTTGGTTTTTCCTTTCGGTAGGTACCTACCTATTTTGAATGTGATTATTCAAAAGAAAGAATTGTCAGAAATTTTAATTGAAAATTCCCGGGTATTTTGGGAATATTCCCTTGGAAACTTTTGACAGTCAAAAACAGTCAGAAAAATCAATACGAGACTGGAAATATTCCTGCGAATTTTCATTGAAAATTCCCGGGAATTTTGGGAATATTCCCTCGGGAACTTTCCCAGAGGGGCGGGAATATTCCAGGAATATTCCCGGGAATTTTGGGAGTATTCCCTCACTCCGAACACTACCTGACAGCATGCTTTTCTTAATGGAGTAGGTGGTTCTGCAAATTGGTGCTTCGAGACTGCACCAGTTGTTGACTTTCTACCACCTAGCCTTCTGCCAGATTTCCAGATATCTCTTTTCCAAAGTAGGACATGTAAACTCACGATGATAACAACTAAACAAGGAAACTACCTACGTGACTTGAACTTGGTTTTTGGAATCACAAGCTGCAAGCGACACCCACGGCCACATCAAGAGGTTAAAAGCCACATCACATAGGTAAATAAAACTCACAGAGGAGTGGGTGGTTCGGACCATTTGGCGACCTCTCCTATGTAAATGTGTTTCATTTAAACCTCTCCTATCAAATGTGTGTAATTTTATTGATTGTGAGGCATTTGCAAAAAAAAATCAAATGAAAAATTAGCCGAACATAACTATTGTTGATTGAAATTTCAGTGTCGATGTTACGGAAGTTAATCATCGTTGTCAAAAAGATTCAGTCAATGATGCAGGTGTCATGCCATCACAAACATCATCACAAAGAACCGAACTGAATTTTGCAATTTGAAGATGCAATTTTAAATTTTGCCAGGATTTTTGCAACCACGAAAAAGAAAGAGAAAATTAAACATTTGCAAAGCCAAACTTTTAAAACTTTCATTTCATTGAAAGAGGGAATAACAGCCCAACCTATGAAGAACCTACCGAGAAAACACTAGAAATCACATTGGCCAGTCCACGTGAAACACCACCAGTCCACCAAGTCAGGTAGGTACCTACCCACATAGATGTGGGGTTAAAACTGACCAGGAATTACTACCAGCCCAGCCACAATAGGTAGGTAGGTAGGTACCTTCCTTGTCTGACCACTTGGTTTTTATTTATTATTTGTTTTATTAGAATTAGGCAGATTGGGAGGCCTATGAGGTCTGAGTTGAATCCAAAGTCCGTTTCTGATCCATCCTCTGTTCCACCCTGGACGTTGGTAGGTAAAGGTACCTACCTACCTCAGATGGAAAGCAAATCCAAATCTGAGCTATTGAAGCATGTCGAACAACAGCAAGAGAAGTTGTCAAGATATGAAACCAAATTCAAAGGTGACTAACCTAACCTAACATTTCTTTTTCGAGTTGCTAGGTAGAGCTTCATTTTTTATGCCACTGAATGGCCATCGTGATGGGCAGACTTGTCTTTTTGCTGTCCCTCGTTCCTTTCTAGCTTTTCAGGTTTTTTGTGGCTTTTTTTGTAGTTATAGTTTTGTTCCTTTTGTGGATTTTTCTGGATTGATCAATTTTTTTTTTAATTAAACATTATTTAGCCAAAATTACAATTAGGATTGCTTTGCAAAATGTAGTTTGTCGTGTGTCAATGTCTGCCTTTACCATTTTTTGGCTTTCCCTTCCGTTTTGCAGTGTGTTCAAAGTTAACATGTCTCATGTGGGTGCAAGAAGCTTATCAGCAATCGCAGACTCAAACATAATAGGTAATTGAGGGAAGTTGTGACCAGCATTAGCAGGCCTGATGAAACCAAACAAACAAACTAAGCACAAATGAAAAGATACAAATATTCTTTGGACAGGGTATGGTAGACAGAAATTGTCTCACCTTTGATCCCATTTGACCGCTGCCCAGTGTCCAGCGTGAAGACCAAAGATTGGACAGCGGTCAAATGGGATCAAAGGTGAGACAATTTCTGTCGAACTTGTACATGCTGTTCTGTACCTACCCAGGTATGATTGCCTTGTGTGCAATTTGCCCACATGCATTGCATTGGGACACTCCCCTTGAACAAGAGGCATAGGTGCAATTATGAAGGGTCTAGGGATTGGAACCAGCACCAAACTATTTCTTTGAAAAGGGGGACATACTAGGCTGTTCAAAATGAAATCTCCCCGAGGTACTTAGAATGCTCCTATTTCAATGAAAATTAGGATTTTTTTATCTTTTATTGTTCGAGTTATTTGCACAAATTTTTATTTTGGTTGCCTAAACAGTTGAGAAGATTTCGCTGTTTTCTTCGTTCCAGTCAAGTGTTCAGTTCACTTTGAAAATTAGCAAAATTGAGCACAGGGCAGTTCTGGAATTTTTGACTATGGACGGTATGAAGCCCTAACTTAGCCTATAGGTATAGGTATCAGACGCTGCTTTCAGCAGGTTATTATGCCACAAGGCAATCGTCAATGGAGAACATCAAGTTCTCACATATGACAGCAAATGTCATCATATACCTGGGAAGGGGAAGGGAGGGAAGGGAAGGACACGCGACCGTCGGCTGCAATATTCGTAAGGATAGGAAAGGGTCAAGGAAGGAGGGGTGAGGATGGTAGATATACGAGTGTGGAAAACTTATCATCGGAATGTGGACGGGGCCTAGTCATATAGCATTCAATACAGGCACAGAACAGTCATACACACGCGACCCAAACAAGACCTCCCCACCATCAGCATCAAGCATGCAGCATGAACCAGCACACACGCACACCACAACATACCCATTCGCAGTCACAAATGAAAATATGCAAAAAAGCGAATAAAAGTGAGACATAGGTAGGTAGGTGAAAGAAAAGGAAGAAGGTTGGGAAATGACGAAATGAAGAAACAAAGCCAACAACATGAGATTAGACAAAAGAGAAAGAAGCAGAAGATAACACAGTTAAACCACATAGGTTCCTAGGTAGTCTTTACGGAGCACTAAATCGGGGGAATGGGTTCGCCTTGCGTCAGTCGCGCGGCGCTAGCGCTGTCCGACAACTGCCGGTTAACTAGCGCAGGGAGTCACGGAAGCACCAGCGGCGTTCGCCAGCAGTACGCACACTCCCTCTTCCCAGCTGCGTGAAAAAGGTTTGCACTGACCACGCAGAGGGGGGCCACCAACATGGGCCGCCGACTCCGGGCAGGTTCCCGGCTTAGGTCTGGGCATGAGTCACTGACCCGTTCCCTGACCTCATCTTTATCAACCCCTCGTAATGCACCGGATCGAATCTAATCCCAGGTCTTATTTGGGCCCCAAGGAGAGAAGAGTAGTTTTCACTACGAATGCCAGAGAAAATAACAGATGAGGAACTTCAGGAAAAGGGTCGAGTCAGAAAGGAATCCACCGAATTCTGGGATAGACGATTCCAGTCTACAATGGTTCTGGGAATGAAAGAATACTTAAAAATGTTCTTAGAAGGTTGATAAACGCGGATCTTGGAAGTATGGTCATGGCGACCAAAGTAATCGGGAAGAGCAAGGGTTTCAGATAGACATGACCAGCCACCATTATGAGTAAAAATCTTACTTAGAGCTGACAACCTAAACTGAGAACGCCTATCGGAGAGTGAAGGCCAGTTCAGAGAGGAAAGCATCGAAGTCACGCTTGAATGGCGAGAAAAATCATTCTTGACGAAACGAGCAGCCCTACGCTGAATTTTTTCAAGCTCATCAACGAGGGAGATTTGGTACGGATCCCAGATTATGCAGGCATATTCGAGAAGTGGACGGACAAGTGAAATATAAAGTGTTTCCTTTGTTGAAGGTGAGCAGGATTTGAAAAGACGCCGAATTTTGAGAAGAGCAAAATTGGCATTGCGTGCAATGTTGGTGATGTGTATTTCCAGGACAGATCAGATGAAAGTGTCACACCAAGGTATTTGCAGGACAATGAGGTTGATAAGGTTGTACCTGACGAAGGAAGAGCATAAGAAGACTGAAGAGGATGCAATTTAGTTGAGAACCTGACATGGGCACATTTTGATCCGTTCAGGCCAAGGCCCCAATGAAGGCTCCACGAGTCAAGGGAAGCAAGATCATCTTGCAACAAGTCTACATCAGAAACAGAGTGAATAATCTTGTAGAGGACGCAGTCATCAGCAAATAGCATTATTCTTGAAGAAGTTATGACGTCAGGAAGATCATTGATGAAGATGAGGAATAGAAGAGGGCCCAACACACTACCTTGAGGAACACCTGAAGTTACTGGAAAAGATGGAGATTTAGTTCCAGAAACAGACTGTGTCCGGTTGCTGAGGAAGCTGCCAATCCAAGAGATAATAGGGATAGGTAAGCCTAAACGCTGCAATTTAAACATCAGAGCGTTGTGTGGAACAACGTTGAAGGCCGTTTTAAAGTCCAGAAACAGTGCATCTACATCGGCACCCTTGTCAAAGAGGATGCAACCTCGTGGTGAACTGCAAGGCCATCGCAAGACCAGTGACTAACAGTCAAGGCCAGAAAAGCAGCCAGATCCAGGATAACGAAAACTGAAAAGGGGAGATGGAATCTGGCATTAAGAAACTGCCTAATGAGATCAGCCTTTCCATCAGCTTGCACACACAAGACGTCAGACTGATGGGCCGGTAATTAGCTGGCAGTGAAGGATCACCCTTCTTGAATAGAGGCGTAATACTCCCTGCCTTCCATGCATCGGGGAGTCTGCCACAAGAAAAGGACTTGTTGAAGAGAAGGTACAGATAGGCAGAAAATTCGTGTGGGAAGGATTTCAGAAGAGATCCAGGAATTCCATCAGGGCCAGAAGAGGATGATTTGGATTTCCTGATTGCAGACACTATTGAAGAAAAGGTCATCGAGAAGGTAGGATCCTGCCCAGGAGCATTGGATGGAGCTGGCAGAGCTGAAGCTGGAAAATTGTCAGCAGAATATGAAGAAGAAAATTGTAGAGCAAGCGCTTCAGCCTTTTCAGATGGTGAAACGGCCAAACCATCACGGAATTTTAGGGATGGGATAGTGACTGACCCACGATACCTATTATTTACCTGCTTCCAAGCGTTTTGTAAAGAATTGCGGGAATTTGAGTTGCAAGTACCTGGCCTGAGAGATAGACTAGAAAGGAGATGATTTTCATGATCCAATTTCGCAGCCATGAGTTCAGAGCAGAGAAGATCATAGGTTCTGGCATGATCTTCAGAATAATGACGAAATTTGTAGTATTTTTTACATTGGCGAGATAGGTATAGCGAATATGCGGGGGGTTGTTATAAAAATGGATCTGGATTGGGGCCTTTTGATGCGAGTAGGAACAAACTGACTGATGCCGTGTTGAATAATCGACTCGAAATCACACCAAAGCCTGTCAATAGATGAGCACAGATATTTTTCCCGAAATGAAAGAAATGAGCCCAGCAAGAAGTCAGAAAAACCAGCACTGTTAATTTGTGAGAAGTCACTGATCAAGACAGGAGGCTCTGATTCCGGAGTTGAAATTGACAAGGATAAAGTAAGCAGAACTGCCATGTGATCACTTATCCCCGTTTCGACAGAGATTGCATTTAGAATATGGATTGGAGCAACAGAAAAATATCCAAAATGGAGTTTGAAGCTGGCCTAGTAGGAACCTTTAACCGTCTGATCAAGGCCGAAATCAAGGCAGAGTTCAATAGCAGCTCGGTTGGCAGAGAGGCCATAACAGCAATTTGGAGTGGGGAGAGAGTGTCCCAGTTCACACCAGGAAGATTGAAGTCACCAGCTATCAGCAGAGGATCTCCAAAATCTGCAGAAAGACCAAGACTGACAAGTTCCGAAGAAATTTCTTGGAAAATGTTCGAAGAAGAATCAGGAGGACGGTAACCACCAACAATGTGGAATGGTTTGTTATCCATGACCGCATGGGCGCAGTTTAATTTTTCATGAATAAGCCCTCATCCTTCTCCGATAATCCAGGAGAGTTTTTCTTCCGTGTGTGTTTTCACACAAGATGAAAGCTTGTTGCGCCGTTTCAACCAAACAGAAAAGCGCGCAGTGGAAACGACCAGCCTATCATTTGGCATATTCACGGTCCAGCCTTAAGCAGCAAAAAAATGTGATGCTCCCAATTTTCTGGGCCGAAAATGGTAAGGTACTTGGAAGAGGACCGTGTTCCAAGTGCTTAGTCAGTTATGACAACACCATTGGGTTTCATACCGTCCATAGTCAAAAATTCAAGAACTGTTCTGTGCTCAATTTTGCTAATTTTCAAAGTGAACTGAATACCTGACTAGAACGAAGAAAACAGCAAAATCTTCTTTACTGTTTAGGCAGCCAAAATGAACATTTGCACCAATACCTAACTCAAACAATGAAAGATCAAAAATCCTAGATTTCATTGAAATAGGAGCATTTGCCTCGGGGAGATTTCATTTTGAACATCCTGTGTGGTACACTTGGAATGATAAGTCGTCTCAAACTTTCAGCTGGTAAAGCATGGTTTTTATTTTTGTAACATGCAGTTCCTATCCATGTAGGTGCGTAATGGGGTTTTTAGCTCAGAAACTGCTAAGAGATTATGTACCCAAGAATTGCTTGGGTTGTGATTACCGAGCAATTAGGTAGGTACGAGTTTTGGTATTTAACTCACCAAAGAGCGATTTTTGCCAAAATCTCCAACAAAAGGACCAAACCATTGAAAAACACTACTTGCAAGTTGGTGTCTATCTTTTTCTTTATCCTCTTAAAAGACAGATCTGTTAGTCCATGTTTCATTTCTTTTTTCGTTTATTTTCTCAGATATTGTCAGTGCTTACAAGGCATTGATGAAAGAGAAGACTGCTCTTCAAAACAGCCTCAGGATTCTATCCAGCCAGCACCTTGACGCCTCCAGCTCAGCGGCACCTCCTTCACAGACACAGGGTTGCTCAGCTCGGAGCTCAGAACGAAGCTTGTCAGGTTCTGAAGATGACCCTTGTCCTGCTCAACTTGGGAATTCCATCGGAACAGGAACCACATAAAAGTGGCTCCATAGAGGTTTGCTTTGATAAAAGGCAGAGGGTTTTGGATAACCATTATCTCCAGTCATCTTCATCTTTCTTCACAGTTATTTTGAGGTGCCTACCTACCTCCCTATCTAGTGAAGATGAACACTCGCTCGCACAGCCAGTCCAAGAGACGGAGACAGAACAGAAGAAGTCTCCCTCCGCCTGTTGGACTGTCCGTCTAAGAATGTCCATTGCTTTTCGCTCAGCTTGCTGTGCGGAAAGCAAAATACGTGAAAAGCAAATTACCTCACACATCAGCGGGGTGTGAATTGATGAATTATGTATAGCGGCGGCGGAATTAATGTACTCATCCATGTAAAAAATTGCGACGGTTCAAATTTTGGCAAAACTCCATGCTGCAGATATAAAGGACCCTCATTTGTAACCGAGGTCAAAATCTGACACCTCTAGAACGCCTTGTTGAAATCTGGTGCTTTAATTTCTACCGCCTGCAAAAGAATAAAAAGAAAGAAAAAAAAGTTTCGGAGGCAACAATTAAATGGGAAAAACACATGTACGGGTACATTAATTCCGCTGCCATAAAACATGGAAGCAAAGAGTGCTGATTTTTTGTTGATTATCTGCTCACTTCTGTTCTCGAAGCTTCTTCAGCAGCATATCTAGATTTATTTTGTTGGAAATTTACTGGAATACCTATGAAACAAAGCAATTTGAAGCAGCCATGTCCCAACAATTTCCATTTTTTTTTCACAGCGGCCACTGCTGACCTGATGCCACATCGCTCCTATTCACCCCATTTTATTGCAGCACACAGAGAGTGACACCACTGTTGTTCACAGTGAGGCTGGAAATGCGGCCGTGGCAGACCACATCTGTCCTCAAGTTGCCGCTCTCTCTGCTTCGTTGGCGGCACTCAGCGATGAAAAGACTCGAGTGGAGGGCTCCTTCCAGGCCGACAAGAAGAAACTGATTGGTGAGAAGGAGGAGCTGATCGAGAGGATTAGGAACCTGGAGTTGCAGTCTGAGGAACATGCGGCAATCGGAAGGGCTGAATGTGAGAGTTTCAAGTTGAAACTATGCACTGAGCAGAAGAACAGGGAGGAAGAACAGAAGACGCATTCTGTTGTCATAAGGTTTGGCATTACCTGCGTCGTACCTCATACCTAGTTGGCCATAATCACACCTTTTGCTGGACTGAAATGCACCATAATCTTGCCTTTTCCGGAATGGTGCCTGCCTACTTGTAGGTCTGGTACCTCACTGGTCCGAATTATCTGAATCTGAACAGATTTTAACAAGCCAGAAAAATGTTTAAGACAGCAATTTCCTACCTACGTGGGTCTCGCATTCCATCATCTGCGATCGGCACGAAATTTTCTAGCAGTAGAGCACAAGCATTTTTAGAGTGACTCGGTAGAATGATTTCAGAGGTCGCTGCCCAGTGCTGTCAAAACATTATCTGCATTGGGAAAAATAGTCAGATGTGTCTTGCTGTCCACAGAAAATGAAAGTCGAGACGAATTTGGTGGTCGCACGCATTCTGTTAGACGGGGTGTCCCCGCACTTGGAAAACACTGGGAAATCGGAACTCTCTAGAATACTAAAGGGAATTCATGAGAGAAACAACAAAACACTGGGAAAAATTTCCTTTTTCCCTTAGGTACCTCTGTCTACATTCAGCATAAATATCAATTCAAGTCTCCAGAAACATCTTTGAATTCTTTTTCTTCACAGCACTTTGACGGTGGCTGTCGCGACCCCTTATTTTTACCACTAAAAGTACAACGAATGCATGCAGCAAATGTAACAGTAAGCCAGTTTTGCAGACATGGAAAATTGGTTTGGAGATGCAAAACACAGGGAATCTCAATATCAAATTCTTGGGGAGACTCTGGTTACTGAATGTTGGGAAACCACCAATGCCTGCTGAAAGCCTGTCAAAAAATGGCTTGTATTGTGTACCTGTAGGACCCTCCAACCTGTCCCCTCAATAAGATCCTCTGGGAGGGAGCACGCATTTGAACTGGTGGGCATACCTTTCAGCAGGATTAACCATTTTTGGTGAGGGCTCGGGGGACTGGAATGGAGCAAACCCAACCCGGAGAAATGGAAAAAATCCACGTCAAAAATGGGAAAATTCTACCTCAGTCCAATTCTGCCCCATCCGTCCTCTTTTGTACCTGACCCTTGGTGAGATGGTTCTTTCATAGATGAAACATGTCACTAGCAGTTTCGCCCTTCTCGGAGGGCTTTTGCAGGCCTCAGCTATCAACAGTGCCCTCTCCATCAGCACCCATTTTAGCACATGTTTTCATCATCATTTTGTTGTCCTTCATAGTTGTCGTTTTTACCCTTCACCTGAAGAAGCCCTCTGATTAAGGGCAAAATCGGGAGTTAGGTATACATTTCTGACATCCATGAATGACCACATCTATGAATGGAAAATGACCATTTCACCAAAGATGATAAATCCTGGTACCTATATGCTTCAATTCTGCCTTTCACCACAGGTACCTACTTCAACAGATTTGTTTTGGTTTTTCTCAGGGAGCTGCAGGCTACAATAACGAAAGAGCGTGACAGGAATGCGGCACTGTCAAAAGAGCTTAACGAAAAGAAGGCAGATGGCAGCACGATGGGGAGCATGAAGAAAGAGCTGGACCAGTGCAGGCAAGAGCTGAGCAGGATAAAGGCATCGTTGGCTTTCTCCGAGGAGCAGGTCAGGGAGCTAAACGTCGAGAGGCGAAACCTGAACAAGGCACTTGGTTTGCTTCAGCGTGAATTTGATGCCAAACTGAATCAGGTGGGTGAGCACGCGGGCATGTGTGGCTGGCATGAAGACTTGTCGGTTAACCTTCATTTTTATATCACAGGGTTGCCACCCACCTGGAAAATCCAGGGATTTGAAATTTAGCACCTGAAAAATCCAGGGATTTGAAATTTAGCACCTGGAAAATCCAGGAAACAGGGGGAAAAGCGAAAACCTGGAAAATCCAGGGAATTGGATGAACTTTTGTTTCATTTTTTGGCCTCTTGAACACCAAATTTGACCCCAAAATGAACGCTCAAATTTCAAAAATTCCTCAGCTTCTGGCGGGTTCCGCCCCCCGCCAGGGGCTCTGCCCCTTGGAACCCCGCTTGGGCGTTGCCCCAGACCCCGATTACTGGGGGGCTCCGCCCCCACACCCCCCGTCTGGGCTGCGCCCAGCTCGGTAGGGACCAGGGAATTCTACTTTGGATTTTGAGTGGCAACCCTGCATCAATTCAACCGTACCATTACCGGCTTAACAGCAGTAACAAGCCGTGCTATCGGCAGGGCAGGGGGTAGATAAGTCAGAGAGGATGTGGTTTAAGGTTTTCCATGAAGATTTCCTTACTCTGTTTGACCCAAAGCACTCAGTTGCTGCAAGGAGGGATCTTATCTGGCCTTATAATCGACTGGTCTTCTGCATTCCTGGGTTTTCCCGATGCCTCCTACACAGCGCTATGTGCGACCAAGCAATGCTGGTCCAGTAAAAATATTTTTTTAGAGAAATGAATAGGCTGGGCAGTAGCAGTGCCAGAAGCTTGTGGCTGAAGCTACTTTAAAGAATTTGGTGGAAAGATTTACTTGGAAGATTCCTTCCAAATCCTTTTTTAATTAGCAGTTCTCAGTAGCAGCTAAGCTAAGAGGTCTTCAGTTCGTGTTTTCCCCTTCCCTCCAACAGCTGTCTACATTGATGGTGATCCACAAAAAAATTTCACTTTAAGTTTTTTTTTATTTGTCTTCTGTGGTCTTCCTGCAGCGAAATCCTTTTTGGCCTGCAGCGGCCAGGGGCTCATAACAACTTGAAGCATCAAGGAAAAACTTGGCCAATCTCACATTTTACGATTCACCAATTTGATCAAGGTAAATAGCACCTTTGCATTCTTTGTTTTGCGAAACACATCACTTGCCTATTTTCACCGGGATCAATTTTCACCACCGGGATCAATTTTCACCACCGGGATCAATTTTCACTGCGGAACACGGCGGGATCAATATTGCTGGATCGGCATTCAATTTTCACCTCAACAGATATCAGTTTTCACTGGGGGTTCAATTTTCACTTGCGGGATCGACATTCACCGCAAGATCAATTTTCACCGCAACATGTATCAATTTTCACTGGGGGATCAATTTTCACTGCGGTATCAATTATTTCACCACGGTGTCAATTTTCACCACAGGATCAATTTTCATCGCGGGAAGTTGGAACAGAGAAAGAAATTGCTGGCAAATGAACCTATCCTGACATGAAGTTTTTCTTTCTCATAGGAAAGAGATGTTGCACAACACGTCGAATCCAGATCTGGCGAGCTGATGCAGGCCAAAGAAAATCAGCTATCTGCTCTCGAATCACGGCTTGCCGACATGTTGGAACTTGTTTCAAAGTACGAGAGGACACGGATCGAGGACAGGGAACAAATCAGCAAGTTGGAGGTATGCACGGGCCTCTGTTTTTTGATCTCCAGGAGTGCTCAACCAGGTGGACAAGTGGAGGGATTTCGGCCGATCTGGGAATGGCTTTCCCAGATCGTTGTGAAATTTCGAATAGTCGGGAAATTTACAGATCATCAAATTTTCTCTGCTGCCACGATTCAGGTTGACAAATGATTGACAAACACTGTCAGTTTTTCCCGAACAGAGGCCATTTTCGAATCGACAGAATGGATTTGGAGACTATGTTTCGGCCCCCTGGTCTGGAGCCTTTTTCACCTCTGATAACATAGGATACCTATTGTTCTCTGCCACTGGACTTGTGGGACTGGTGTTGTTCAGACAGGTCATGAGTTGACGCCATGTCACTGAATCATTACCCTATGCAGCACAATGACTTCCATTCAATTCGTGACCCATCTGAACTGCACCAGTCGCACAACACCAGCGGCAGAGAATACAGTCGTCTGGCCAGAAAAAGGCTCCAGACCAGGGGCCGAAACGTCATCTCCAAATCTAATATGTCGATCCAAAAATGGCCTCTGATCTGGTTATTACTGTCAGTTCCAGATCATCACGAAAAGTCTGGCAATTTTGAAAAATGTGGTCGTGTCGGGAAATTTTCTCAAATACACAGCTGAGCAACAAGATCCATCTGAGCAACGAAATCCACTTGCTCAACAAAATCCACCTGAACAACATGGGTAAGTATCCATCTCAGCAATAAATTCCGTCCAAGCAACAGCAAAAATTTCAAAGGAGTGCATGGTTAGGATCTGAGCTTCGGAAGGTGCATGTACCCCCATCCCCTATTATTTTTGGGTTCACGGAGGGAAAATTTGGCCCTGCGGCAGGGGCCCTCTGTACGGCTGTACAGTTAAAAAGACAATAATGATTCCCTAAAAACAAGTAGGACCTACATTGGCTCATGGGAGTCAGTATTGTTTATGTGACTATACATGTCTGGTATCATGGATGTGCCGTTCCTGGCCATGGCTGCAGGAGTTCTCTTGGGGGGATGTTGGTACAGCCACAGACGCAATACTTGTAATGACTCCCATGATGAAATGCAAGTACTAGAATTATTTAGGGAGTAATTATTGTTTCTGTGGCTGTACAAGGGCCTCAATATGAATATCACTTGTTAGATGGATGGAGGGTGAATGCACCATGCCATCTATTTGGTTAAAACCTGGGGGGTCGCCGACCGAATGGTGAAAAATGTCAGAAACACCGTTCCTTCTTGTCCATTTCCTTGCAAAAATTCAAACCGCTGGGTTTTGTGGCTGAAAAAATAATTATTTGGTAAGGCCTGAGAGAAAAACTTCCAACAGGGTGCTTGCTCAGTTGCCCTCAGGTCCAGAACTCCCCTCCCCCTGCTCACCTCGAACTGCTTCGCTCTCGCCATGGCGTCAAAGCTTGTTTGAACAAGAAACAGCATAACCATGACCCAACATTGTGAAACAAACAGCAAAAAATAATTAAAAATATACTCAAATTTTGCATTTTTCATTTGCATCTCACCATCGTCTTGATAGCGCAGTTAACTTGAAGATGGACCTACTGAGTGAGAATGCTTTACTGTTCTCAAATACACAGCAAAATTTTGAATTCTATGTGTAGTTGACAATTTTAGATCAGTTTTTTAATGTTGCAGCAATTGCTTCCTTTCATGCAGCCGTGGCTCGGTGTTCCTGCCGCAGATGATGCTATTGCCTGCCCTCATCAGGCAGGGATGCTACTGGGATCAGAGTGCTCCAAGACCTGGAGCATTCTGAACATGTGACACCAGAATGCTCTAAAAGCATCAGGCCATAGCTGCGGCTGGAGAGGTGGAGAGTCCTTTTCACTTTTCAGGGTTGCCACCCATCTGGAAAATCAAGGGAATATTGAAAGCTTCATTCTCTTTCTTGCTCAGCCGAGATGGAAATTCAGCCAAGAGAACACGAAAATTGCACCCAAAATGAACCATAAATTTCACATTTTCTTCAGCTTCAGGGTGTCAGAGCCCCCCATACCCCCAGTTGGTCAGTGGCCAGATATCCATAGTTTTTAAGACCTGGAAATCCAGGGGGATTCTGCTATGGATTTTGAGTGACAACCTTGCGTCAGGCTGACACTGATCTCCTGCATCACGCAGACCGATGGGCAGCTTGACTGATCGTGTGCAGAGATGTCAAGGGTGCTGGAAGGTAAGCATCATAGCAATGGCCTAAATCTTCCGATGGCTTAAGGGGGGGGCCAACCCAAAATTACTAACTTCGGTGTTTATTATTCGATTGCAGCCAAATTTTGCACACATTTGGTGTTGGGTGAAGGAAGGTTGTGTGTGAAATTTCACCTCTGTACCTATCTTAAGTGGTTCCAGAGTTATTCATGTTTTAGTAAAAATCCTTACGCGGAACTTTGCGCGACTCCTGTTTATAACGGTATGTCTTATTTAACTTCAGTTTGTGCCAAACTCTTCCAAAAGGTGCCAAAAGTGGAGTGACAGAGCCAGTTTTTTCATTTTTTGACCCAAAACTTTTGAAATGGTTCCTTGCGAGACTTGTATTTTAAGAAGCGATGCACTTGGGAAGATGAATGCCAAAAAAGTGGAAACAGATTGAAAATATCAAAATTCCGGCTCTGTCACTCCATTTCTGACAAAAAATTACGTCAGTATGCAAAATTTGGCCTTTGTAACTTGTCAAATGGCTGAGATAGAGCATTCGAAAGTTTAAAAAGGCAGGCGAAAAGCGATTTGCGGCAAATAAGCATTTTACGAAAAGGACAGAAAGAACAAAATATCCTATGTTCCGCTGTTCGAAAAAAGTCTCTCATTTGAAAACGGATTTAGATATTGACCTCTGGTTTTTTGCATTAAATTCATCAGAAAATTCTCCATGAGAACGTGATAAAAACCAGACATGCAAAATTTGACAAAAATTTTTCAATTTTTGTCAAAGGGGTTGGCCCCCCTTTAAATTGATGTTTTTTTCTTCTTCAGGGTCAGTTGAAATTGCAACTCTCTGCTACATTGGATGCCAGGAATATTCCGTTGAACTTCCAGAATTCGTCTTCAAATGGTGGAAGAACATTGTTGACAGACAGTTCTGACAGTGTGGAGCGGCTTGTCGCACAGTTGTGCCAGATAAAGGCAAGGCTACGGAATGCAAACGAAAAACTCGACACCCCGTTCAACATGAATGGTATGTAAGAGATTATTTGGCTTGCATGTTGTTTGAATTGACAATTCAAACAACATTATTGAAACAGGGGTAACAGTACCAAAGACCTGTCTACCGCATTCACCGCATCTTTCCAACTTATCCACTGCATCTCAGAATCAATCAATCAATTCATCTTAATGTGCAATGACATAGACCAGGCGCAAATCAACAGACAAATAAGAGCAAATGAGAAAGGTGGATGAACAACTATCAGATGGGAATTAGACTCAACCCTTGTCCTTTTGTTCACCTGATGTCCAGGCAACTTCTGGAGCTGCAATACCTTTCCTTATAACTAACCTACCTACTCTGCTCGTTCTGCCAAGTAACTAGGTTTCTTTTGAAAGTAGTAACACTGATGTCCCTGCTAAAATTTCCAAAACCCTTGGATGCAGTGAATTCCATTCTCTTACCGTTCTCGAAACAAAAGAGAACTTGCCCACATCCTTGCATGAGATTTGAGTTCTTAGCTTGAAATCATGATCGTGCCTTCCCAGGTAGTTTGCTCAACGTAAGAAGTCTTTCTTTTATACCAGACCAACCTCCCGCATTATTTAGACCTAGAAAAAGACCAGTAAGTCTTGATTTTTTTCCACGAGAGGCGAATCAGCCCCACCGCATCTCAAAAATTAAAAGTGTTTCATTTTTTCCCAGATTTTCACAATTGCAATGTGGTGGAAAAAGTTTAGCTTGGTCAGGTTTATGTTAGGCTGGAAGGTCAGGTTTTATTGGTTGGTTTACTCAGGTTAGGTCAGGTTAGATAAGGCAAGGCTGGGTTAGGTTAGGGCAGTACAGAAAAAAAAAACAAAAACAAAATATAACCGAACCAAATCTAAGCTGACCTATGTCAACCAACCAACCAAACATGACCAAACCCAGCTAATCCATAACCAAACTCAGCCAAACCTTTTCCACCGCATCCTGATATGAGAAAAAGGAAAATCTTGTAAAGTTTTGAGATGCGGTGGGCTGAATCCGAGATGTGGTGGTAGAGAGATCTTTGTAACTGTAATCGAAACAGCTGTCATGAGTAGCAACCATGGATACTAGGTATTAACCTGGAGAACCTGGAGTGGGCTACTTGGACCCTGGGAGCCAAAATTTCCATTTGCCCCAGCTTCGAATCAAGATTTTCAAGCAGAGGCAAACCAAACGACCTCCAATTATCCTGGAAGTGGTTTTTGCGGACGTATTCTTGACTTTATCTGGTGGCATCTTGGTAGGGTTCGTCCCTGAACTATGGCTCCGCCTCACAGAAGAGGCCGCAGAGGAAGCATCATTTGCGATGAACGTTGACTGAGGTTGAAAGGTCATAGGTCAGTTGTTTACACCAAACAATTCAAAATGGGAAGAAATAAAACTCACAGGGCTGAACGTTGTTTTCGCCACTTATCCGGTTAAATTCCTTGCTTTGAGCACAAATCCCTTGTAGAATGAAAAGTAACGCCGATATCAAAAATCTGATCAAATCTGATTTGACAGTCCTTTTCTACACAAAATTCTGATTAAATGATCAATTTTTCACCTTTATCAAGATAAAATTGGTTGATGTTCTCCAGAAGATTTATCATCCCCACTGAAATTTTTGTTTTTTTTTTTTTAGATATACCTCCGTACTGGATTGAGGGGAGCGCCGTGGCCCAAGGTTCACGATCCTGCTCCCTGTTACGAGAGGTCGGATGGCTGTATATCGGCTATCCGGCCCTTGGAGCGGCAGATTTTTCATTTCGGTATGCACCCCCCCCCGCTCCAAGGCCTGATCCCCCCCGCAAGGCGGCAGGCTCTCAACCAAAAAGGCCACGGAGGGGGACCAATGGTTCCCCTCCCCAAAACCCCTCCCTTTCACTGCGGTGAGCCGCGGTGAGCCGCGGTGGGGAGCCTGCTACTGTATTTGTTGATTTCTTTCTTCTGTACGGATTTTGTGCTCCCACGTTCCTGTTTTCCCCGCGTGCTCACACTGTGTGTGACCTCGCACAGGAACGGCTCT
>JASGXE010009010.1:0-16371 GCA_030068105.1 Sinentomon sp. SZTP_YWyxl
CCATGAGCTGACAGCCATGTTGGCGGTGGCTCGGCATTGACCTTGTTGGATACCTTGGGTTGGGCTCGCGAAGAGAACAATGACCCATAGGTAATCGTAGCCCAACTCCTCTGCATTCAACTGAAATTGGCAATGTCTTATCTGATGCAAACTTTTTTTGTATCAGATCAGAGAGTTCTGATTCAACTTTTATCAGGTTTCTGAAATATCCTTTGCTCATCTTAAGAGATGTTATCTCACTTTGGTACTTATGCACAAAATAACATATCTCGTCAAGGAAACAATATGTTGCAATATTCTAAGTGGAACTAATTCGTCAAAGAAGCGATTGCTCAACCAAGATGAGAAGACCCAACACTTACCTCTAAGAAAGTTGGAGAAGAAGAGATAAATAATCTGCAAAATAGATAGCACAGACCTACCTACCCAAGACAATGATGCCTGTCTAACAAAGGGAACTTTTGGGAACTTTTGATGCCTGTCTAACAAAGGGAACATGGAAGTAGCACATCAAGACATCAATGCTACAGCAGCCCCAGTAAAATGAAAAATCCGAAAAACCCCAAAAAACCCGGTTTAAACCGGAAAAACCCAGTGGGCTGGGCAAAACTAAAAAACCCTGGGTTTTTGCGAACCCTGATAATAACCGAACTGGATGAAATGACCAACATTTCACCATTACCTATATGTTTCTCGTGAATGTCGAAAAATGGGCTCTTCCAATCGAATTTTTAAAAAGCAAATTGCATCAATAATAAAATTGTGAACCATGACTAGGTAAACAATTTAGACAGCTTCACCAACTGGAAAATATCCAAAAACATCATCCTTCAGAAGAAAAAAATCAGAAAAACAGCAGTTTAGATTTGAATCCTTCAATAATTTTAGCACCAACCCACAAAAATGGACCTGAAATGGGAATCTACACACATTCCTAAATCCTGTCAGACACTTTGATTGACACTTCTTTCCAAGCAGTGGGTTTGTGTTGTCTTTCAGACAGAAAGATAAGGGTTCTGCCAAATCTATCATTTTACTGGCCTTTGACGAGACTCTCTATTTGACCTTGCAAAATTTTTACCCAGTTGGTTGAGAAACACCAGTGTTGGTTTTTCATGTGGGTTGGTTAGCCTATCTTTATGAAGACGGAAAGGGTGGTTGGCTACACATAGGATAGGACTGAAATCGGAATTCCCAGGTGTGCAGGAACCTACTTACCTTCTACCTAGCTTACTGGAATACCTGCAATAATAATTCTAAAAAACCAATCTTGTTATTTGGCTATGTGAGTAAAAAAGAATAATTTTGATTTGGACTGTTCTTCATTTTGCTTCCACGCTGGCTTTGACTCATGTAGGTGGGCAGTGTAAGGATCCTCTCCCTGGAAGCTCTCGGAAATCCCCAGGAAAAGCTCAAACTCCCAGGCTGTGGCTTCGCTCTTTCAGTAGTGAGCGTTTTTTCTGAGAGATTCCCTCAGTCAAACTTCATCGGGAAATAAAACAAGATGTCGTCAATAAGAAACAGGTAGGTATCAATGATGATCAAAACATCTCCAGATCCAGGACATCCAACCAAACACACGGAAAGAATAGCGATTGCAAATTAGGATTCAGGGTTCATCAAGCTTTCACCCAAGGGTCCATTCTCTCAATGGGAAACAGGAAATTGAACGTGCCAAGAAAGATACTAGGATTCACCTCAACCTAAATCCCAACTCAAGAAAGAAACCTCATTTCACGAAACAGCCACTGGCCCAAAATTTATTAAACAACAAGGAAATCAAGGCACCATGGGAACCAGCAACAACAAATTAACAATTTCTAAACACTGGAAATTAACAACATGATAAAAGGGAAGTAAACCTTTCCAGGGCCCAAACACACAATATAATAAAACAATTTAAACACAAACCTCCAAGGAAACAATGACTAAGAGAAAGACCGGCTAAAACAATCTTAAAACTACCTGAGTGGGTGCACCCTGCAAAGACCTGCCATAGGGCTGACAACTGACAAATCACTCCTACTGGCCAGAGATTTACCAACGAAAACATGTTCTTGCACGTGGGATGGGATAAGGAGATAGTATGGCACAGGGAGATGACTAGAACGTTGGGACGGGAAGCAGTCTGTTGTTACATCACAGCCATATTCAAGTGAGACACACCGGCCTGCGGCTCCTGACTAGGTTGAAGACTCGACATCTGGTGGAATTGGCAACTGTCCATTTGCCCAACTCAAGCCAACTTCTAGTCGGACATCAATGATGACTTTGGTCCAGCCCAATTGTCAAAGTTCAGTTTGCGGCAAGTGGGCATCATCCATCATCTGTTGTGGCTACCCCAGATAGCAGATTAGCAATTGCATTTACTCAATGGAAACAGTGATTCACCACTGCACAAAGTTCGAGAATGACATCATCTCAAAGAAACTGTAATTTCATCTAGATTCAAGAAGGTTGAATTGCTGGCCATTCAGCTCTGTAGTTTGGCTATTTGCACCATCTCAAAGAAACTTCAGATTTATCAAGGAAACAACTGTTTCACCTAGCAGACAGCATTAATAATTGTTTCACCCTCCTCAAGAAACATGTAGTTTCTCCCACCTAAAACAAGTAGGAAGATAGAAATAAATGTTTGCGTTAGCCTACCTACATCATTGAAATCAACAAATGGAATCCACAGATCAATTCCCATTCTGAATGGAATTAACCTACCAAGTTCACAGTGTCCTACTCATCGCTCTCGCGATTTGCCATCATGACCAGAACCAGATGAGAGCATATCACTTCAGTAGGTAGATACCTTTTGGAAACAATGTCCTTCAATCCTGCTTTTCCTGAATAAAAACTGATCTGTCACTTTTATGCCATTAAGAACATAATCATGTATTCTTATTGCTTAAAAAGACTGCTTTTTATATTTGGCACCCTTTGTGTTCTTAATTTCGGCCTAGTAGTTAATTGCAATGCTCTGCTGCTCACAATACATTGGGCCTAAATTTCGGCCATTTTATTTCACTAATAACTTTTTTTAAAATGCAGTCAGGTGGCCGAATTTTGGTGTATCTGGCTTAAATTTGGCCACCAAATCAATCACCATGAAATTTGAGGGGGTGGCCGAAATTAGGCACTTCGTACCCTAATTTCGGCCACCTAAAAATGTTTTAAAAAATATGTAAGATGCGTAGAAAACATCAGTTTTTTGCACAGACACTCTTCACAAGAGGCTAAAGAATGACTAGAAATTTTTAAAATTGCACAAAACATTAACACAGCTTTGGTAAGACAAAAAGTTTACTGAAAGTGGCCGAAATTTGGGCACTTTACGGTATCTGTATTCCTTTTGCAGCATTTTTTTATTTTACAGCATTTTTATCAGTGCTTACCGAATTGAGCCCAACCACTCAATGTTGTCTTTTTGCTTGGTCATTGGTCATTTCTGCAGAATTTGAATTTTCCATGCTGTTGCTGTTTATGTTAAATGTTGTTGTTAAATGTTTATGTTTAATGTTCCGTGCTGTACAGCTGTTTACTTCAAAATTCTAAAAACTTTAAAAACCTTTGAAAACTTTAAATATCATTGTCATAGGTACATTACCAAATCATTGTTATGGGTAGGTACCTACCGACATTTACCTATCACTTCAAATGAGAGCAGGCAACTGTCATATGTATTTGAACACAGAATCTGAAAACCTCTCAGCGAATTCCCCAATAATTACAAGTTAGGCAGGTACCTATCCCATCCCCAGAGTGAACGTCCAAAAAACCTGTTTCTGAAAGTACCTACAATTCCTCAAACACCAAGGAAAATTAAACCAGAGCAAAGGAAAACCTCTCACCGCAGAGACCAATAATGAGAGAAAATAATCTTACCGCACAGACCACCAGAATAAAATGATACCTACAAAAGCAATTTTTGGCGACGAACGAAAATGCGGACGTGGTCCAATTGGAGATATGGCGGTTCGTGGCACAAGCGAATTTACGCGGAACCACAGGTTAGGTTGGGTTGAGTTTGGTTTGATTGGGTTAGGTTAGGTTGGGTTAGATTAGATTAGGGTTGCTTGGTTTGAAGGTTTGGGGGGTTTAGATTCGGACTACAGCCTCAGTCCACAAATTTCACGATTTCCCCATTTTTTGCAATTATTTTACCAAAAATCTGCATGCTCAATTGAAACACACCAAATCCTTCTTTTTCATAAATGCATTGCAGATACCCAAAATTGCAGTAAATTTAACAGCAATGGTGCGAGACAACCAGCTTCCAATCTTTTCAATAATGAAATGGTGAACTGTGACCTTGGTCACAGGATTTTTGCAAGCGGTGTGCACCAAATGCCTCTAGTCAGCCGACTGTATGGTTTAAAATATTTTTTGCGTCAGAAGAGAACAACACAATACAGGTAAAAAAGTGAACTGAAATATCGAGTTTCTTGCAAAAGTTCGCAAATGGCAAAATATTTTTGTGGGCTGACTCTTCGCACATCTGCTACTTTGAAATCAGTTGATACCTAGTGTGTTGTGTTGCACAGAGTGTTCACAGTTACCTGCATTGCAAAAAAACAGAAGGTAGGTGGTAAATATTGCAAAACAGTTCGGAAGACAATTGAAAAGTTCTTAAAAGAAAAATAAAAGCTCCCTTGATATCATTGACCAATCACAGCAAATTCCGAAAGACCACTGGGTGTGCGTTAACAAAACATCGCCAACCTGTTGAAAAATAATAGGTAAGTACCAGTAGAAATCATTTTTTACTGGGAGTTGAAAATGTGATGCGAGAGATTAATTTGAAAAATGGGGACAAAACATCGAAAATTTATTTGCTGTTGATCTCAATAGAAAAATGAATTTAAACTTATGAAAACGAATTAAAAACAAAAACGAAAAAAATTGTCAATAATTTTTCTCATTTTATGTGGGCTCCAGCATTATTTTGATCGTTTAAAAAAATAAATTCTCCTAATATGTATTTCAATTTTCTCTAACTGGACCTCTTAGATTGATCAACGATACATTTAGATTAGGATACTTTTGACATGCAGATTGAAATGGTAATTGTCTGAGCTATTTTGTGGTCTTCAAGAATGAGTGGTTCCGAGTCTGTTGATGTTGAAGGATTTGATGATAATGTAGATTCAAGATGCCAAGAATTGGATGACAAATCCACTCTGGCTGTCATGAAATATAATGTTGATGACATATTTTCATCAAATGTGAAAGCCAAAGAAGTGCCCGTGAAAATCGAAAAACCTCGTGTGAAATCATTTGAAAGAAGTGATGCTAAGAAAGGTCAGGATAGTGAATTGTTTTACTCCAGTTCCGACAGTGATGACAGTTCTTACATGCGCGAGCCGTATTCGGAGCGAATGCAACAAGCCAACCGCTATCGAGCAGAGTTGGTGTGCTCACAGGAAAAGTCATCACAGCCACACAATGAAGAAATTCATGTGGAGGGAACGACGACAAATCTTATGGACCTCATTGACCGAATGGAGGACTCTGAACCAAAGCCGGATATTGTCGGGCTTGAGATCACTATCAGTGAAGAAACCAAATTGGACTTCCCCGTTCAACGTGCAGATGGTGCCTCAGATCTTGCTGACAGAGAAAGAGTCGAAAAGGAGAGAAAGAAGGAGAACACTAGGAGGGAAGCTGAGGATCGTGAGAAAATGCAGTAAGCCTCGTTTATGGAATGTGTTATTTTTATGATTGAATCAGAAAAAACCAGACAGGCCAAGGTATGAGTAAAAGCCTGTGGCTATCCCATATCATGGATTACATGGATAGCCACTGGCAGGACTTTTTTGTGTATGGTTGTCCGGATTGGTTTCATCTTCATTTGGATTTCCTAACGAAAGAGGTACGCCGAAAATAGGAATTGCGGCAATTTCTTTGCAGCATGCTTGGCAGTCGTGCTGAGAAGCTGCATACAGAAAACAGCTGATTGTAATTATTCGAAAGTGCTGGCTTTTACCTTTGTACTAGTTCTTCCATCTTTCCCCTCTTCACAATTATGTACCTAGACTATATACCTAGGTAGGTAGGTACCTAGATGCATAATTTCTTGTAAAACAAACTTTTTGGGAGCAGTGCTTGCTATGGGTATGTACAAAATTGTGCATACAAATGCGCCATTCTTGTTCTCATGAAAAATTCCTTCACAGCAGTTAAAATGTGAAGCTCAAAATTTTCAAGATGCCACGTTCTGATAAGATGTTTGGTTTGAACGAATGCATGAGACAGAAAATTCCAATGGGGACATTGGGCCGAATTATTAAACAATAAACAAAGCCCATTTTTAGGCCGTGGATTCTTTCTTTCTTTTTTAAATGCAATCTTGTAAACAAAAGAAAAAGAATCCGCGGCCTAAAAGATGGGCTTCGTTTAAAAAATCGGCCCATTGTGATCAATATGGTCTCAATCTCTCAGTAAACAAATTGTGGACAACTTTGTAGATAGGTAATTGTTTTAAGTGTTGAGCAGTTAAATTTAGAGAAAAAATGCCAGCCAAATTCACAAACCTGTACTTAAAGGGAGCCTTGGTCAGGTAGTTTCTTTTTGATTCGGTCGGGGCAAGACATTTCTGTGAATCAAGTAGGCCTACCTAGATTGTCCAACAAAAAAGTAACTGCTGACATGGTGAATTTGCTTGAGGCCTAAGAGGATCATTCGATGTGAAAAAAGCTTCAATTCAGAATTGACTTCGGCATCCAAGGCAAGTGAATTCCAAGATGTCCAAGTATATTTTTGGTCGATGCAAATTTACTTAGGTAAGACGAGTTTGACACTTTTTGACACAAGTGTCAAACTGGGCTGCTCTCAAGTCGATGTCATGATGCTGGTTGTCATGAAAATTATGAACCATGCGAGGGACAATGTGTTGAGACAAGTGGGTAATGTTGAGATGAAACTTCCATTTGATTGTTTCAACAAAGATGTTGTTTTTTGAGACCAATTGTGTGGATGTTGTTCCCAGGCAAAAAATGACTTTTTCAACATTGGACTTCTTTCTATTTTGATGAAACATATCTGTGCAAATCTGCTCTCAATTTTAGCAGGGTGATTAACCTTTTGCAAACGATTGTTGCATTCGTTTGCACCCGCCTATCATGTTTATTTTGAATATGCATCCATCCTGTCTCATTGAAATTCTACTGCTAATTATCATTATTTTGCTTACTTGTTAGTCTTTTTTAACCTTCTCTCTCCTATTCCCTTACACATCAATGATGCTCTTTTCACACTGCTTCTCTTTGGATACCAAAGTCGTCCGTTTATCCAGAAAAAGATAACCAAAAATTGTCATCCCCCAGCTGCTGTTGTTTGCTGCAGTCAATTTCATTTGCTCTTTTTTTCCAGGGTTCTGGTTTCAAACTTCACTGAAGAGCAACTGGATCGGTATGAAATGTACAGACGATCAGCATTTCCAAAGGCTGCAATAAAAAGGGTGAGATTCACACATTATCATTTGTTGCTGGTTTTTAGCAATTTCCCCTTCCCTTCTTTTCACCTCCCTTCCCCTCCCTTTCCCCCTTCCTACAGTGTAGCATGTGGTCCATCTTCAGAAAGATGGAGCTACAGTTCATGCTCTGGTGAATCGGATTGGATACCCTCTAAAGACGAATGTGCAGACGCACAAGTTGAAGAGGATGACATTCCTAGGCTTGTGGTGAGTCGTATCCACAATCCTGCAATCCATGTTTGTGGACCTGAAAACATGGTACAATTTCCTTGGCACAAATAGATGCCAAAGCAACCCAAGTGTCCTGCCTATTGTGAAAAACAGCACCAGTAGAAGAAATAATTATTTAAGCTTTTAGATTTTTTCTACATTTGTGGACACAATTTGGGACCTTTGAAGCTGTGATGCCATCTCTAGCTTGTTATGAACCATTTTGTTCCCTAAAAATTCTTCAGTCTTTGATTTTGCTGAAAATAGACATGAATGTTGGAGGTACCTCACAAATGAATGAAAATCGCCGATTTTCAGCTCACTGTTATGCTTAGTTTTGACGTACAGGGTGCTTGAATTTTTGCTTTTTTCACAAATTTTCGTGTACAGATCCGTCGGGCCGTTTGTCCGCCTGGTACGTTCCTGCGGGCTTTTTCTGACCGGGCTCCCCTGTACAGGGTGATTCATAAAAAACCAAAGTGAAAAATAAGTTAGATAATTTATGTTGTTGTTTACTTGCTGTTAATTGGTTTTTGCATTGTTTTTGTTTATACCCAGGCTATTTTTTCTAAAATATAATGTTGCTGGTGTTTGAAGCACAAATTATGTGATATCGGCAGAGCTTTCATGTTGAAAATTGAGTGCCCACCGAAATTTCCAAAAGCACCAGATTCCGGGGTTCGAAAATCCTCATTGCTTTCAGGAACGACCCCAAAAAAGTAACAACTTGGTGTGCGATTACCAGCCATGGAATAATTTTTGGATCACAATTGAGGAATCTTAATCGAAATTACCGGATATTAATCGCTGTCTTTGAGGATGTGCAGGGTAATGGACGCTCTGTTGTCGGAGCAGTTTTTCGAGCCCAAATTCTGGACAGATTCGTGCCACATCTCACAAGTTTTTGTGAAAAATATGCAAAACATGCACAATTAGACAATTACGCGGCCAAATATCCGTTTAGGCCTTTTTGATCAGCAAACAAAAATCGCCAAAAACCCATTCCCCACTCCCTCGACGCGCCTCACAGCTTCAATATTGCATTCATCGGTTCTGGCAGTCCTTTGCCGACTTGAGCAGCTTCTGTTGCGGTTTTGAATGGACTGTGTTTTTCTGATATTCGCAACCAGTTCATAATTGCGGAAATCGGCAGGAGAGTCTTTGTGGAAGCACTCAAGAGATGCTTCTTTAGCCCGGGATAAACTGGCACCTCCATTACGTACGTCCATGGGCGTATCTGCGGAAATAAATTTCCATCATGAAAGCTCTCTCCAATGTCACTAAAACGGCACCATAACTGCCAATTATCAGTGCTTCACAAACATCGGCAGCATGATATTGCATGAAAACTAACCTGGATACAAAGAAAAACAATGCAAAAACCAATTAAATAGCAAGCAAACACCAAAAAATAAACTTACATTTCACTTTGGTTTTTTATGAATCACCCTGTAGAATAGGCGATTGCTGTTTTTGAGCAGTGTTCATAAGATCAGCGTTGTTATCGCACATAATAATTGTATGTTGGTAGCTCGCTGCAAAAAAACAAGCGACTATTCTGCAGGGGCGCCCGCATAGAAGCAGCCCGAGGAATGTACCAGGCGGACAAATGGCCCGACGGATCTGTACCTATGCTCAAAACTTCCTCCTGTCATATCTTTTTCATTTTGTTTACATTTTGTTTGTATAGTGGCGGCGGAAAAAGATTACTCATACATGTGAAAAATTTCCATTCTTGAGATTTTAGCAAAAACTCGATGCTGTAGAAGTTAAAGATCCTCTTTCATCACCTATGTCAAAATCTGACATGTCTAGAATGCTCTGTTGCAATCTGGCGCTTTAATTTCTACCAACTGCATAAGAGTAAAAAGAAAGAAAAAAAAGTTTCGGAGGCAACAGTTAAATGGGAAAAAACACATGTATGAGTAATCTTTTTCCGCCGCTACTATACATACTTAATACGAGTAGGAGCAGCTTGCTTCTAGCTGGAGATAGGTGGTAGGTACCTACAAGGTGCAGGGTTTGGTACAAAAGTGTGTGCTTTCATCAGGTAAAGTTTTCTGGCACATTTGGACATCTCTTTGGCCAGAATGTTTCCATAAACAGGCAACAGCCAAAAGTGGATGCAAAGTTTCAACAATGGATGTTTATGGGTTTGAAAGTTATGGGAAGGACCAAATACCTTTCATTCCTCTGCTGGACGTGTGATTTGTGGCAGACTTGGGCAAATCACATGGGGATCAGATGCAGACCTGGCCTCTCTTTGGTCAGTCATAAGAGTTGAGCAGATCTGGCCTCTCTTGGGGTGAGAGAAATTAAAAAATGTCAATGGGATCATTTTGAAGCCACGGGGCCATTGAATTGATTTAAGGTTGCCGAATGCCGAGAGGTCTCTGCAAATGACAACGAGCCTCTTTCCTTTCTCTAGCAGATTGGGAGAAAAGACCTTTTTAAAGTGGACTCAGAAGTGCATGCTTTTTTGTACCCCTGGGGATTCAGAATACCCATGAAAATTATAGGCACCAAGTTGCTGGTGAATGTGGACATGTAGGTAGGCATATCATTGTTGGCAACAAGTGTTCACCCACCGTGAGCTTCTGTGCCTCTTGAGAATGATCATTTTAATGTTACCAAGCTCCAAGCAGAGCAGACCTGGGTACCTACATGCATTGTGTATTTGTTTCTATTTCATTTAGATAATGCAAACAATCACCGGCACATCTATATCGCAGAATGTTATCATTGCAATGTCCGGAATAGCAAAAGTTTTTGTTGGTGAAGTGGTAGAAGAGGGCAAGTTTTTCTCCCTTTTTACAGTAATTTTAATAAGCTTGCATCTAGGAAATTGCAGCAGGATGCTCTGATAAATTGATATCTAATTGATATCTAATTTGTTCATGGAGACCACATTCGCTGTTTTTTTCCCTATCCTGAAGGAAATTTCTCCATCTTTGATAAATTAACCTTTTTGCTTACTTCGGAATTCTGCAAAGAAGAAGTTGCTATTCCGATCGTTATATGCTCCAATTCTGATTGTGTTGTCTGCTTGTTTGTACCTATACAGTGAAAAACGTTTATGGTCCTGGGACCTGAGGCTGCCGTACACTTGACAAGTCTGGCGCATGGGCCATCGTTGTGTCGAATTGTGAGCAACATTTTTTGATATTCCACAACCAAAAACAGTTTCGTTTCACGTTCCGGAATGCATTTTGCCTCAAAACGGCTCAAACGTTCCACCAATTTGGGTCCTTCTAAATTCGTCATGGATCCCCCACCCCACCTCAAAGCTTTTGCTGTCCGCATGGCATAACGTCGAAGAAATTAGTTTTTCTTTAGTAGAAATGATGAACATCTACTCATAGAAATGCATGAGTAGATATATTTATTGATTTCGATGTCGAGAGGCGAGCTTACCTGCCTGCGAGCTTACCTGCCTTGGTACTTGTGTAACAGAAGTGACAAAGGCACAACTCCATGCAAGGGCGCCGGAAGTAAAAAATTTCAGGGGGGGCGAAGCACAGGCCACGCAACGGCCCAAAGCTGGGGGGTCCGGGGGGCGGGAGCCACCCGGCGGGGATCCAAGGGGCGGAGTCCCTGGTGGGGGGTCTGGGGGGCGAAGCCCCCCAGAAGCTCTCGATATAAGCGAAAATTTGCTTCCCAAAAGCAACTCTCAGAACAATTGCAGAATATGAAGAACTCAACAGTCACTCACATAGGCCTACCCGTGCCATGGTGACAAAGGTGTTTTTTACTCAAAAACCCCAAATATCCCTTCAAAATTGATCGAATTTAACTCAATTCTCCAAATAACTTTGTCCCGCCCCACTGATTAATTTCAAGCAGTTTTTCAATGAAATTGATGAAATGAACATTTGATATTGATAATTGAATTAATAATTGATTCAATGAAATGAATAATTGATTTCAATCAATTGATAAAGTCATCCAGTTACAAAACAAAGTTTACACAGCTTTCTCCAAGCGCAAGCTTGATTTTTGCCTTTCGGACCACTGTGAAAAATAACACGATACACAACAGACACAACAGCGCAGAACCATCTTCCTCGTTTTTCGCCCGTGTTATTGGAACGGTCAGTGCGCACATGTCCAATGCAGTTGGAAACCGATTTGAGATCTCAATGCAGACTGATGATGCCAATTATTGGCATCATTTAAAAGGTTGAAGGGAGACGAAGAGTTTTCTCCCAATGCCACATAATTGCCACAGCCGTCTCTTGCTCTTCTTTGTGACATATGGGTGGACCTATTTAAAGTCGCACTCACATGAAAAACAGCACACAGCGCGAACGTCACAGTTCTTCTTCTTCTTCTTTGGGTCTTATGGACAGATAGCCTTGGGCTGGTGGTCCGACCGTTCATGTTTTTGTTGTGTCGTCAGCCATGGTCCCGGCGAGGTACTGGCAAGTGTCACCTGAGAGTAGCTGCTCCAGCACCCACCGCTCCAGGCACCCAATCAAGGGTCCCGGCGAGGTACCGGCATACTCCCGAGGGCAATCGCAACAGCACCCACCGCTCCAGGTCCCAAGACCTCAGTCACAACTGCCGATACTGCCGGTATTATGGCACAGCCAACCCGCAGGAACCGACGTCGAGTATCGGCGGGTGATACCAAGTGGCTTCTGTGTTCATGTAACCTGCCAGGCCTCTGTCTTGGAACTGGAGCTAGGTGTTCTTTAACGTGCGTAGTGTGATGCTACATACGGGACCTCCTTCTTAAAGTCCCATCCGAAGGACTAACAGACTGGCCACTTAAGTCTGTCTTTCCGACCGAATTCACCATGCCTCGCCGAAGGAGGATGCACACACAAGTGCCATGGCAAATTTCATTTACCGTGCCTCGCCGAGGGAGGATGCACACACAAGTGCCACGGCAAATCTCGTGTCCCAGCTGGGATTCGAACCCGCAATCTTCAGATTACGAGTCCGACGCGCTAACCACTGCGCCACGAGGGTCCAAGTTGTTCGATCATATGGCGTTTGGAGCAGAAATTGCAGCAAACAATTCAACAACATATTCCTTTGCCCGTCACAGCTCTGCAGTGCAACTCAGGTCCGCCATAGATCCACGGAAGGGAACGGAACAAGCAAGAGGCTCGTCCTGTCCCTTTTCTTAAAAATGGATTATTCCACATTTTCAGGTACAAAATGGGATGATCAAACTTCTGGGGGTTGTCTAAACAATAACCAGACTGCAATGTGCTGCTGGTGCAGTGGTGTCTGAACAAGCACATGAGAACATGCAGAGGAGAGGAGAGGTGTGAGTTGAATTCGGAAGTTGAGGAGTTGCATTGCATTCCATCTGCTGAAAGAGGGAATACATGAAACCACATTGCAGCGCATCAGCATTCAAAGAGTTCGGCAGGAAGTGTTGTATTGGCAAAAGGTCATTACAATTTACCATTTACCCTTTACCACAAATGAAAGTTTGGAGTTTCTCCTTTTGTGAAGGAATGCCCATTGTGATGAGACCATAGGAGGGGCAGTGCGGGACCTGTCCAGATACTTTACAACGGTGGCAGCATCTGGGTTTTAGGAGGGGCAACGCCCCTGCTGAATTTTTCCAGGGGGGGCAAGCTGCCCCTCCTGCCCCCCCGGCTCCGGCGCCATTGACTCCATGGGTCTATCAATAATGCATTTTGTTTGTTTCAATCTAATACTGCAGGGCATGCTGGGTTCTTACCTACATATCCAAAATTAAAAAATCTCACGAAAAAGGCATCATGCAGAGCATGATTCCAAGGGCACACTGAGGATGGGACATCTTGTGCTCGAGAAAAATTTACTCCACCCACATTTTTACATCTCCCTCATCGACCTTTCCCTCCCTTTTTATTCCTTCATTCACAAACCGATTCCACAACCTCGGACGTTTTATTGGTCTGACAATCTGCAGGATCGGGAATGCAATTGGAAGTGATTATGAAATTGACGTTTTGCCATCTTTTTGAGGCATTTTAGGGCACTTTTCGCAGACACCTCTTGGAGCCTTTTTTGGCGTGTGATTCAAGTTTGAATACATTTCTGCAAATCTATGGGTACTGGCCGAATGACACGCTGAGGTCTCATTCGTCTTTTTCGCTTTCATTCTCCGTGACGCTCAACACTGTACTGCTACAGAACACAAATTCATGTAGTACCTACATCCTACCCGTTGCGTTTTCTGCAATTGTTGCAAATTCTTTCGGCTCAGCATAACCAACAATTTGAGCCCAACTCACTCGACCAGGAGTTTCGAAATCAGAACAAAACGCACACCTTCACAAGAGAAAGGCAAAATAATTTATTGCATGAATGAGATAATATCGGCAGAAGCGAAACGTAGCACCTCGGTGCAGTTAACAAACTAATCTGGCTGTGAGTTTAGTTTTATTCAACATCTATGCATGAGACATCAAGCGGAAGGAAAACGGTGTGGGGATGTATCATGTCGATTGTGCAAGAGCATACTGCTTTTTGCGGACATCCTGTCCTGTTTTATTTTCATTTGGCGGGCATTTTATTTTCATTATCAAGCCCTGATCTGCGGACTGCTCGGCGTGAATAAATTTCGCCTTGAATTGGCAGTTTGCGATTTGAAACATCCTATTTTTTCATAAATGAAGGCACTCGCGTATGTTGGCCTTTCCTATCAGCCGAGTGCCGGAGAGGTGCCTGGGAAATCATGGCACTGGTTCGCTGCCGTGGCCAGGTCAAGCTCATGCGGGACGGCCTTGAAACCGGAGCCACAGGCCCGGAAAACTCCTCTAAGGAAGCAGATTTGAAACTGCCTAGAAAAGGCAGGGGAATACTGCCAAGAAGGCAGGTTTGAAAACCGGCAAAGCCGGGATTTTTTTCCAAGCGAAGCTTGGAAGAATTTGCCGTGACCCGAACTTGAGATAGCCTGAGCCGGGAGCGACCGGGCCGTTGCAGAACGGAAGCCTCTCCCTTTAACCCAATGCTCTATTCCACCACCATGCGAACGCTAGCTGAAGTGAAGGTATATAAATTAAAGATGCTGCTAACCACGCCTCTGGCAGTCCGAAGCCTGCAAGCGCCCTTGTTGGCGTGAGTTGGGACGGGCAGTTACCATAAAAATACTAAGGGGACTCTGCTCCTCGAAATTGACATCATGATTTGGGTTGTCATTTAAGAATAAGATGGGTCGAAAACCGGACGGCACATTCCTTTCAAAATGGGAAACTAGTGGTTTTTTATATCCACTGCAGAAAATTATATATCAAGTTCTCAAAGTTTCCCTTACTGTTCTATCCAAATGCAATGATTTTATTTTTTTTCATCTTTTTTTTTTTCTTGCAGCACTTGATGTGTTAGAAAGCCGAGGTGACACAGGCCCACTCCAGCCGAAGCATTTGAGGGAAGCAGTAAGACGGCTTAGGCTTAGAGGAGCTGTGCCTTACCTGGCAAAGCAAACGATAAACAGATGAAAAGAGGTGAATGATGCTTCCTGATGATGATAAGAGAATGAAATGCTTCTTCAACTTCTGTTGTTCGGCTGAGGATTGACATGCCAGCTGGTCCATCACAACGGAAGTCAATCAGAAAAATTGATCGATTGTTTACCAACCAAATTATGATGGTTGTTGTTGGGTTGTGTAGGTCAAGATCGGTAAACGCGTATTAAAGAATGTCGTCTCAATGGGAAAACAGCAATCTCGAAGGCTTTGATATGCCAAAAATGTGACGTCATTGGTGGATGCTGGAGACTTCCGCCAATTGCAGGGGTTACCTATATTTTGCTTTTCCGGTGTGTTGCCACTGCAGCTGCGTTGCCACAGGTCGGTGTCCTGTCCCATTCTGTTGATGATGTTGTTTGGCTTTCGGCTTGCTTTTTCAGCCAATATGACAGTAAAATTGTCGCTGGAAATTCCAAGTCAGTTGCGCCCAGCCCCCGGTAAACATGCACCCATCGGAGCACCAAAATGACAACTGCTGTGATCGGCTTTCAATTTTCTCTCACATTGGTTTTGGAGTGAGCAACTGGGCACTGCCATAATATTTTCTGTTTCCTTCCTTTTTCACAGAACTGGATTTCCCACCCAACAGTTCTTTCACTGGCAATGACGACGCAAAATGGACCGATTTTCAGCGCTGGGCGGAATTTTCTTGGTGGCGAATTTGTGCCCAAAAGTGGTCATGTGGGGAAGCCAGTGACAAAAACTGCCGAGGCGAGGCCTATAATGTTGTGTGTTCTCCTTGTCAAAGCGTGGATCTCATCATGTGCCGGTGTGTTGCTGTGATAAGATCGGGGCTCGCTCCAATGGGTATTTATTTGATCGATTCCCAAAATAAGGGCATCACGTGTTTTTCTCTTTTCTATTTTCGTCGATCATCGCGTTTGGAACCAGCTCGAAGAATTTTTTCATGTCAGAGTTGCAATCTGGTCGCAGAACCCACTCACAGATTTTGAAAGTGGACTTGGAGAACCGCGCGTCGTGTGCATGATCCAACCAAAAGATTTCACTTCAATTTCGCTTCAGCTCCGTTTTGAAAAAAATTGGCGACAACGGGATTTGAACCCACGACCATTCCAATCCACCAGAAAAAAAAGCAGGCGCGCCAACCAACTGAGCTATCGAAGAATCTTACAGAACTCTCTTGAATCTTTCACATTTATGGCGAGATCGGAATTTTCATCTGTGAGCGTGCATTGCTCTGCACCTGAAATGGGTTCGCAA
>JASGXE010009011.1:0-16451 GCA_030068105.1 Sinentomon sp. SZTP_YWyxl
AAAACGTTTACAGGCTGTGTGATCAAATAAAACGTTTTCGGTTATGTTGTCATTTTAAGGGGACACAATAACACGATTGCAGGGAAAAATTTTCCAAAATGGTCCTGCTCTGAGCCCTGCAATTGTGTCCTTCTTTGACAACAGCATGCGGCACAAGGTGTGCCATTTCTCTGTCGTGCAATTGCATACCCCTCTCACATCGACGAGCGATTTTCTTTTTGCAATTTTCTTAATTTTTCTTGGGTACTGTTTTATTTTTTCTAATTCCATTTTTATTGCGGGCTGAGAATGGAGTTTAGTCGTTCTAAGTTGTTTGAGTCGGTTGTGTTAGGGCAGTTGCTCCAAGTTGTTTTTTCATTAAGGTTTCAATTGCATCATGCAGAGAACATTAACCTAACCTAACCCAAACAAACCGAACCTAACCTGAGCTAACCTACTACCCGACAAAATAAAAGGCATACCCTGTGCCATAGGCTGGACCAAAAGGGGGACACAATTGCACGGCTAAGAGTGCGGCTGTTTTCTGAAAATGTTTCCCCGCGATCGTGCAATTGTGCCCCCCCCCTTATAAACGACTTAACCCAACGTTTTTGTTCAGGACCCATTTGTTCCAAGAAGGTTTAGCTTTAAGGGGGGGGACCTATACGCGATAATTGGATTTTTTGATTTTTGGTTTTTTTTTTTATTGTTTTTTTTTTTATCGCCCCAGATAGAAAAAATCATGCTCTACATTTTTGGTCTCTACCCAATTTTCCATATTCCTAATAGTTTTCATGATACGGCCGCATGTTGCGCCGGAGTACTAATCGCGCAACTCCAAATTTGCTAATTTTCTTGTTTTATCTTTCCCGGTAGGACAGGAATTTGAAAAATAGCTTTATAATAAACTGACTGCCGGTAAGTATTGCCTTTTATGGATCAGTTCATGCTCTTTATTTTTCCCATCTACATATTTTCCCATATTTTGGCTCATTTTCTTGCAATATTAGCATTTTCGTTCATATGCGATAGACGCGTCAAGAAAAAAAAAATGCAAAAAACCTCCAAAAGTTTCCTGTCGTTTCCTTCAATTATCACAAAATGCATATTTTGCATTTCATCGCATTGCTAGAAACAGTGTAACTCCAGAAGTTGCAGTCTCAGAAAGGTGAAATTTGGCATTCTGAACCAAAATTTCATGCCGAAACTAGTGACAGACTCGGATTTTCCATTTTTGGTCTGTGTGATGTGTTATCGATACTTTTATTGACAAAAGGACGGTTTTTGACGCTTTCTGCGCACAACCTTATTTCTGCGCCAATATTTTGACTCCAGGTGAAAAAATGATTTTTCCGCCTCTGTCACTAGTTCTGTTGACCCTTCCTGAACATTTGTGCAAAATATCAACTGCAACAAATGCCGTTTGGCCGCACGGCACTGATCCTACCAAAGGCTTTCCATCGCGCAAAAAGCACTTTTTTTCGAAAACCCCTGTACATATTAAAATGACCTTTGGCAGGCATAATCTATGCATCCTGGGTCATGTTTATGGTGATCTTGGCCCCATAACCGAAACGATGCAGAATTTAGTTTTTATATAGGTCCCCCCCCTTAAGAGCAAGAAGGTGAAGGTCAGGGTTGTTTCAAGAAGGTCAGCTACATACTTGCTGGAAACTGCTGCATGTTCATGAAAAGAGTAATTAATGCCTTCAAGCTGAACACCCACTGAACTATTTTGGGGTGGTCAACCAGATTGTGCATATAATTTAAGATGATTAATTTTAAAATTTAAATTTCTATAGCCTTTGTGGCACCTAATTTCGGCAATTTCCAAACTCTAAATTTTCAATCATCATTCTTTTTTCTTTTCACTGAACAAAATTATTAATTTTTTCAACATAACTGAAGTGGATAAGATGAAACAAGCCGGGGCATTCAAGATCCTTCGTGGCTCTCTAGGGGGTCATTAATAAGGGAAGGGAGATCTTTGATATGTTCAATTTGCACACATTTTTTAGTGGGAAGACCATTTCTATATCATATTGATTGACTTAACTCGTTTAACAAAACATTCCAACTTTGTCATAAAGCAGTGTTGTTTCAATTTTGTGGGATTCCCTGGAAAAGGTGGTAATCAGAAAAGGCAATCACTTCTCAAGATGCAGTGATGGTCATCAGGGTCGTTCTTGAATTGTTGGATATTCTTTTGCCAGGTGATATAGTAATTTCTGTCTGTTTTATTTGAATGCGGTTTGGATAATTTTATAAAAACTAAGAACGTTGACGTTTTAGACTTGCTTGGATTGAACAATAAAAAAATGTAATTTTCCAACATGTTTTTCTTTTTATCCTGAAATGCAACTGCATCTCAGTGACTTTTTTTAATCTAATTTCACCCTCATTGTTCCCTTTCAGTTGCTGATGCAACGATGCAAGACCTTTCATAATGCTGCACTATGTTTGAGCTTGAAAGAGGCTGTTGCAATTGTTCATTTTCTGTACAGCATTTCTGTGGACGCCAGAACTTAGTGCGAAACTTGTAGAATTTCTTCCTTCGGGAGAAGTTATTCGTTCATTCGACGGTTTCAAAAGAATTGCATAAAATGAGTGGTCCAATAAATTATTTTATTGGCCATTGGACTCGAGAAGTTTCATGTTGCATCTCAAGAATCACCCTCAACCTGCTCTTCTTCTTCATGTTACCCCAAGCTTTATGGCAAATTTGAGTTTGAATTCAGAAAGGACATCTTTTGGAACATACTTCTCCAGTAAACACAGTCCACAATGTCTTCGAACAATGGGATCGTTACTTACTTGGGTGCCATGAATTATGAATGTGTGACATTTGTGGAACGTGTAAAACCTTATCAAAGATCCTATCAACCTTATCTGTCTCTCAGATTGATGGCCTGGCTGTTATGATTTTCCTCCTGATCTTTGGAGTCTTCAGGCGGCAGTGTTAATCAGTGTTTCTTTGCCAGTTTTATCCATTTTTCAACCATGCATATTCTGTGTTTAGATAATTAGATCACATTCTTTGAGCAGATCATTTTATTTCAGATCACAAAAAATGTGTTCTAAGTGATCTGTTTTTGGGACAGATCACATTTTTGAGAACACATTTTTGAGGTCACAAAAGCACATTGAGAACACATCTGCAGAGATCACATTTCTGAGAACACTTCCCGTAAGAGCACATTTGCACATTCAAGATCACAAATAAATGTGAAAATGTGATCCGTTTTTGGGACAGAATGTGATCTCAATTTTGTGTTCTCAATGTGCACCTGAGGTTTAGAGTGTGCCATCCTGAGTTGACAGCCATGCGGCCGGTGACTCGGCGAAGAGGGCCACGTTGCCCTTGCGTAAACCCAAAAACCAGTTATCGTGTGACAAAGCAGACCAACAAGGTCACTTTGCAACAAGGTCACATAACTCCACTTTTCATTAATAGCTTTTAAACAGCACTACTGAGCTCAGCTCAAACGAACACACGATTTTCAACCGAGAGCACGATTGCTGCTCTACGATAAGTTCTCTTAACAGCTACCTACTCCTATCAATAGGACTAACTATGTTTTTTTTAAGCATGCAATAACAAAACAAAATGTATCGAACTGAAAAAGTAAATAGTATTGTCCTGAAAAATGTATAAAACGGAAGTCAACCTGGAAAGTGAGGGCAAAAATAGGCATTAATCTGAAAAATAACTTGATATTAAGCAAAAATAAACTATTCTGGAAAACAAAAAAGATAATGATTTCTGTTGCAATGTAACAAAATATTTTGCATGCAAGAATAACACAAAAAGAGAGAGATGTCAAATGAAATACTTCGAAGAAATAATGTTATCCTGAAGAAGATAAAATACAAAAACAAAACAAAAGTTAACCTGGAAATAGAAGGGAAAACATTAACCTGAAACAAAAGAAAAAACCAAGTTGGCACGGGGCAAATACGAAAAACTCATGAGGAACAAACAAAAAGCTAAATGAAAATTATCCTGGAACAAAAAGGAAAATTATCCTGGAACAAAAAGAAGATAAAGATTTCTGTTATGCTGTAATAAAATAAAAACAGAATTTAGATTGACAGAGCAAATTTTCCTGAAACAGAACCAAACAGAACTTGGAAAAGGAAAAATTGAAACTGGAAGAATTATGGAAGATTTTAATGTCAAAAGTTCGACGAATTGAGGAAAGATTATATCAACAAGTTTTGAGGCACAAGACGAAGGGAGAGGTCTGAAAAGAAGTATGTTAGCCATAGATGAGGGAAACGTTCAAATAAATGTTCCGAAAGGCATATCATCTGAACAGGAGAATAATTGCATCCAATTAAATCAGGGTTTACCGGGCAGTGAATTAGCAGAGGGTTTCAAGAAACCAGGATCTATATTGCGCAGGTTCAATGTGTTCCAACGCATTGGCGACCTGTGGAGGCATGGCGTTCCATTCACGGATGCTTCTTGGGAGGATGGAGAAGTGACCGATGTCTTTACGGCAGCCTTGGATATGGAAGGAAATATTCAAGGAAATCCTTATTGCCATTATCCTCTCTCATCTGGTGTCTGCCACATACCGATAGCACTGGATTGTGCTGCCACACAGAGAGAATTCGTTGTTGTACTGACAATATAGTTGTCGTCCCAGCAAGTTAGGTTTTGAAGAGCCAATGGCAGCAGAAAAGATAGCTGAAGGTCGATTTGTTATCTCTTTTCCTTATCATCCGGTTGCTTCATCGCCAGTGTCGCTTGCATGGTAAAGTGACTTTGTCATAATATGCAAGGGCATGCCAGCTATTTTTGCTATTTTTGATATAGAAATAATCATCGGATGATACTCAATCCCTGACCACCTCCTCTGATCAGAGTTGTGACAAAAAAGCGGGGAAAAAGTGACAATTTTGCCTGCTGCGTTTGTTTCTTCATCTTTTGCGCATTCACTGGTGCTGGAGTAAAATCTTGCAAAAAGGCACTAAATTGTGCAAAGCACTTAATTGTGAAAAAAGGCACTTAGTTGTGCAAAAATGCGAGGCGTTTGCAAAAGGCACATAATTCAGTCAGTTTACCCTGTGAACCGAGCAGTGCAGAACAGATGACAGCTGTCACACATTGCTCTCCTCTGATTAAATTCTCTCCATTATTCCAATCTTTCAACCCCAGAACAATAAGGGACTGGAATGCACTTCCGCCAGAGTGCAAGCTTGTCCAGCAAGCCTTGAAAATCTTCAGGCCAGCTTCTGATTCGCTTTACCCTTGAGTAAAAACACGTAACTGCGTGCATTTATTGTGTTGTCATGTTCCAAGATTGTTTCAGGGTTTTTGACTTCAGCCATCACTTCGGCATCACTTTCACATTTGCGAAATGTCGCATATGTTTTTTGCAACAAAAAAAAGAAAAATAAAATTCGTGTTCACTTTTGAAATACTGGTGCCCTTGCTGTTTAACACGATTTTGGTCCATTTATCGCCATTTAGGAGCCTCCTTTTTTGCTTTCTTGGGCCCTGGAGAGCAAAACATTTTGTGGTTTTAGATTTGTTTCTGACTTCTGTCCTTTTCCAATGGAATTTTAACATCCAGTATGCTTGTCCTTTTGCAGTTCATTGGCTTTGATAATTGGCATTTTGTTACCTATCCAGCGTTTAAAAATGTCTTGTACCAGTTGACTGCCAATTTCCAACGTTTCTGTTTATTTTGGGCTCCAAAGGATTTGCACTTAAGTTTCAGTGGTTGTTTTTAGGCCTGCAACTGTTTTAGATTGACTTATGCTAGCAAGATGACAACAATTGGTGGTTGAATTGCTAAAAACTTGCCAAAACGTTTCAAACTGTACGAACTTACAGGGGTCCTGCAACGACCGGTGTGGATGCTTAGAGTTCTTCAAGCATTCCTTCATGGAAATGTCGATTTTGCACCCTTGCCTTGCGTTGTTTGGAAACTCCCAAGGACTTCTACCCCTTGGTGGCGTTGGTGTTCCATTTACTTTGAGAATGGGCCTGCAAGACCTGCCATTTATTTTTGCTCGTCAAAAATGCGAGTTGTTTTAAATTAAAATCTGCACAAAAAATTCTGCATAAAACCTTGTCAGAACAACCTTCATCGGGCATTTTTCGACCCATCGAGCCCGTTTTCATTTTTCCACGTCGAGCCCATTTAAAACAAGGCCATGAATTGGGAAAAGGCCAAAATCATACAAATCGACTGCACTCGTGAGATCAGCATGGCCACAGGTAGGACTGAAATAGCAAAGAGAGTAAATGAACTCGCATTTTAAACAAGGCCCGGAATTGGAAAAAGGCCAAAATCAGATAAATCGACTGCACTGACAGGATCAGCATGGCCACTGGTAACTAAAAACAGCAAAAAAGAGTGAATGAACTCACATTTTGGCTTCGTGCACCAGTTGTCATTATGAGACTCTTCTCGCAAGTTAACCTTCTTCTGTCAATTTCAAAGTGCATTTGTCATTTTTTCATTTTTGTTCTGCTCTGTGACAAGGACTACCATCCCCCACTTTTTTTTTCTTCCGCCCCGTGGCAAAGGCAGCTTTTGGCATATGGTGTTTTTGCTCAATTTGCCTTTTTATTTGCTCCCATTTCAGACCTTTTCGTTGCAAATGAAATCGAAGAGCCTTGGGGATAACTGTGACCAATTTAGAGCTTCGATAAAAACTCCAATGTCAGCAGCGACGTCGAGCTATCGGGACAAAATTGTGATGTTTTGAAGTACTTTCTGTTGGATATCTGTGCTTCTATGACTTAAACTGAAACTGCGAGACTGTGTTGTCTGATAAAACAACACAAAAAAGACACTAGGCTTGTTCTTCACTTTCAACATTGAATCGGAAAGCTTGAAGTTTGAACTGGATGTTTTGCATATGCCATGTCGCCAGTTAATTTGATGTTGAATTTATGTTCCTTTTTGTTTTGCTTTTGGAGTTGAGAAAACGAGCATGTAACCTGATTGGCTCACAACTTTTTTTGAGTTCGTTTAGCTTTTCACTTGACATTTTTGTGATCCAAGAATGCCAAGCATGCTGTGTCGGTTTGTGACACTGTGCCATTCTCTGCTCCCAATTCGTGCAACAATGAGACCACGAATTCTGTGAGCATCACTAGATAGAATGGGTTCTGAAACCACGAGATAGAAAGATAGAACGGTGTTGAACACAGTCCTCCTCAAGAATGGCATCATTTGATCAGCATAAATTCATTGGAAGTCCAAAAATTCGCAAGCAGATGCAGATTGAAAGTGATTATTTGTCAAGTAGATTGTGTATTGCTGTTTGTACCCCAGCATATTGAGTGATTTATAAGCGCTTTTGCAACTTTCTTAATAAATGCAACAGTTCTCGTCAAATGAGGTCTTTTAAAGGGTCTTTCAAAAGTTTCCTGACATCCGCTGCTAATTTTGGTTTTGCAATCTATTCTTCCATTGCTATTTCATTATTTTTCCTATCCAGTTTGCGTTGTGTGCAAGCACTGCACGCAAATTGAAAGACGTGCAAGACCTAAGCTCCAGTAATTGCCTCAAAACTGCAAAGCATAGTCATCTGGGGTTGTAAACAGACTTTTGAACAGAAAGACACTGTATTTTTTCTGAATTGTGGCGACTATGGTTACTTCATTCCAAATATGGTAAAGTGAGGGGTGCAATATGAGGGTTGCTGTCGCCGAAGAAATGTTCCAGACGAATCAGGAACCTGAACAATGTCCGGTCACAAAATTGGAAAACCAGTTACATCATTTACCCTGGGGTGAAGTGCTTCAGAATAGGGCTAATCCGACGTTGCAGGTATAATTTTCTCCAGAAACATCAATGTTGTGAAAACTTTTCCTGCAACCTCAGATTAACCCTATTCCGGAGCATTTCTCTCCGGGGTCAGAGTCGTTGAATTTGAGTGCCTTTCTAGTTTTTATTTATTGGCTGAGCGCAGCGAAGCCTTCCATTACACTTCGATTTCCTTTCTTGTGCGCATCGTAACTCCAATTGTAGTGGTTCGATTGCTGTTTTTTAAAGACAGGGGAAAAGCTTATTGCCTTGGGTCAAAAACGTCCTATTTTGAAAGTGATGGAACGAATAATCGCAAATCAGCCGGGCATTTTCGAGGGGAAACTCAAAGGGAAATTGAGCGGCAAACTGAGCAAAAACGAGCAAAGCAAAACAGCGGAGCGAAATGCGATTTCCCAACAACGGCCGCGCTCGTTATAAGACTCATAACGAGCCGATTTTCGCAGTTGACTGGTTAGCTCAGTCGATAGAGCATGGGGCTACAAATCTGAAGGGCGCCAGTTCGAATCCAACCAAGAACAAACTTTTTCAGGATGGATTTCGCATAGGCATAGTTTTTGTTTGCAAGACTGAAAAAGCAAGACCCAATGATTGTTGATGGATTTTTTTTTTTCTTCGAAAATTCGAAGAATTTTTGTCAGAACCTGCAAATATTTTTTGATGCCATGTTTTTTGAAGTTATTTTTTATTACAAAAACCATTTTTTTAATTTAATTTTTATTTTTTATTATTCTTTAGAAGTTCCTAATCGTGGGCGCAGATCCTGGGGGGACAGGGGACACGTCCTCCCATAATATTTCAAAAGTCAAGAATTGTCCCACCCAAAATTTAAGCTATTAATTTTCTCCGCCAAAGACAGAAAGTGGTACCTATCGGTTGATGTCCTGCCAGAAATGTTACAAAAATCAGTTTCCTGATTTCGTTAATTTTTAGTAAATGTTTAAGAAGTTTCTGTGTGATTCACAATAACACATGAAGTTTCTGTGTGATTCACAATAACAGCTCTACCATTGTCAGGCCAATGATCGATTGCCTCAATCACATTTTGCTTGTGGCCAGCCAGCCAAGGTACTTGAATGAGCCGAGTTGTGAGAGCAGTCGGTTTTTCTTGGTGAAGTAGGATTTGCTCATGCGGAGGAGACCGAGATCAATGTGCGTGGCACATATGTGAATTGAAAGTCGCATGCACTCACGCGGTGTCATGTGAAAATCCTGAATCGTATACACGAACAAAAAATGTTTTGCTTTCCAAGGAAAGGAGCTAGGGTGATTTTCCTTTCCAGGAAATGTCTCTTTTGACCAGATTTTTGTCTACAATCCACAACTTTTCACCAAAAATGGACCTGAAATTTCGACATTTCTTCAACTCCAGACCCCCTGCAAGGGGCTCTGCCCGTTGGTACCCCGCTGGGGGGCTCTGCCCACCGTATATGCTGCTGGGGACCTCGCCCAAGAATATTCCCACGTCCTCCCCCCAATGTTCAGTCCAGATCTGCGCCTTTGTTCCAAATTTTATTTTTTCCATAAGAAACAGAAACTTTCTAATCAATTCACTTACCCAACGAACTAACTGACTGCGAATGGAAGTACCTATCCATGGGTAAAGTGTGGTATTTCATAGGGGGGACGCATGAATACGTACAATGACTTTCCAGGATAAGTGTGCCATTGGAAAACCGGTTATGAGTACATGCCGTCACTATAGTAGTTTTAAAGAGCATTGCATTGGGGGATGGATGAATAGAATAACTTGTCCGGCCGAAATGCGTAATCGAAGCCAGTCATGATGACGACATGGTTTCACGTAAATTATTTCCAAAGTGCTCGACTCTTTTCGCGCATTTTTTGATCAAATCTTTTGGCATTCATCAAATATTTTTTTTTGTTTTTGTCTTTTTTGTCTTTTTTGTCTTTTTTGTCTTTTTTTTGTCTTTTTTTGTCTTTTTTTGTCTTTTTTTGTCTTTGTTTTGTTCGGAATAAAGGAAGGAAGGAGACAGACGTATACGGAGAAAATATCATCGGAATGGATGACGAAGATGGAACTATATGTTCCATTGTACACTTTCTCGACACTCCTGTTGAAGTGATTTACCGACACTAGGTACCTTTGTATGCCTGAAGATGGTTCCAATACATGCCAATGGGAAAACTTTTCCAACCTTATACACATACTTTTACGCATTGTAATTGCATTTATTTGATAAGAGGGTGACCCCGAACCGAAAATAAACGGCTCATATGCATTCATTCATTTCATTCATTCGTCCATACACGAGACATACGACAATAAGCGAGAGTGTTTTTCTGCAATTTGTAATTAGGGGAGAACGTGTGAAGTGAAATTTTAGAAAGCGATGCTTGCTCACACTTTTGAACTTTTTTGCCGGCAATTCACTGCAATTTAGAACACCATGCAACTCGCTAGCGATAACATGACGACGCGAATCCGCAGTAAAAGAATTGTGACGAATGATTTCATTGCGTTGTTGCAAGCGCAATTAATCTGTGTGATGGAAAATGAGGACGACACCTCGAAGCCGAATCTTATTTTGGACCTTCAGTTCACCCGCCATGCTGTAAGCCCTGATTTTTCCGAAGATATCAGGCCAAATGAATTGTCAATGTCAAATTTAATCACATCAGCCAAATTTCATTTTGCATTTCGCGATTGTCCTGTCGATCTTTCCGGTGCGTCGAATTGTGCCCGTCGGTGATGTCGCCAATTTTTAATGCCTGCTTCTGGCATTGGCACTTGATTCTCTTCTGACCGTTGGGAGCTTTTTACATGATGAAAATTTGAAGTAGAATTCTTTTCATTATATAAAATGAAAATTCTTTGAAGGAGTTGTTGATTTCATCAAAATAATTGGCGAGATTCTATCACTAAAGCGATTTCATGAGACTTTAGACATTCTTTGGACAGGTTGGACATTCCAGCCGTCCCGTGACCCACCAGACCAAGATGCTGGCAATTTCATTCTCGTTGTATTCAAGTTTTTATCATTAACAGCGAATGCGCATGGTTTTTTATTCCTGCAAAATTTCACGCGGTCAAGTCACAAGTGCCATGGAGAACAATAAACAGTGTGTCTCCATTTTCGCCATTTGCAAACGCTGTTCTTTACGCAGAAACATAGCAATGAGGGAACTGAATTTTTTATCAGCGATGTAAAAGAGGAAAACGGGCTGGGTTGAAATTGCATCGGAGAAAATGGTCCCCCATTCCTAATGCTACAATCAATTTGAATACGGCTTAGAAAATACACGGTTCGCTCAGCCTACCCGCGACTGTACACGCGGTACTAGTTTATTCATTACAACTGCATAAAATGGCAGAGGGATTTGGTTGCACGCAGGCAACAAGTCGATGAAAGTAAAACACTTTACACAGCCAAGAACATACATGCAGAATGAAAAGATTGAAGATAGAAAATTTAAACGTGGTGTACATTGCAGGTAAGAGCCTTCCTAGCAGACAATGATGGAAATCATTTTGGGAAATAGGGAGAGTCCAAGGGGAGCTCATTCCAGTTACGTACTGTGCGATAAAAGAATGAATTGAATGTATCAGAGTTCCTAACAAAAGGATATGTGACAAAGTATTTATGGTGGGCTCTCCTTTGCACACTCTCTCTTTTTGATGTGACACATTGTTTTTGTTCAACAATAAAATTGCATTTGCTCAATTCAACAACAAAAGCGCAAAAAAAAAACAAAAAAATACAAAACATTTTTTGTGGGATATTGATTTCTATCTGCTGGTAGAGATCTCATTTGAAGCTATGCCATTCAAAGGGACATTCTGCGAATAACTATTCACCCAAATAGTGCCCTCTCTGTGGCACACCTGCCACGAAAGATGTCTCCCAACGATGCAAATCACAAAGCACGGCGTCCGTTGAATTGCCTTTAACACAGAGTTCAATTGGCACTGCCGAAATTAAAAAAAGCTCGAGGCAGAAACACAGTCTTTGAAACCCATGCATCAGTAACGCACTTTTTTTTGTCAAGAAAGCAATTAGGTTTGTGTGATTGTTTGTTTTAAACACTGTTTTTCACAAATATTTTGGGTGAATGCCATGGGTACTCCTCGTAACTCTTAAGAATGCCTGACCGTATGTGAACTGGACGAATTATCAGTCTTTCTCAAATTCGCATTTTGATCCTGCGCAAATCCAAACCTATCCAAAATCTACACTCACCTATCCAAATCTGTCCTGCCCTAACCTATGCAAACCAGGCCTAATTCACTTGTACAAGAATTCGTCAGGTTCGCATGATGTCAATTTTTTTCCAAGGTCTAATCTTCCTCACCGCTGCCTGCCGTTACTCTGATGTTGGAGAGGGGCGGGTGACTGGTGACAACCATCTCTGACCTTTTGCATACACCAGTGGCGCTGACAGCTCCCTAGGATTGGGGGGATGGGACGAAAAAGGGCATCTATTTTTAGGACATGGTGGAAACACCGGGGCAATGTATAAGGAAAAGGGCAATCTTGTTCCCGACGATGCATTGCGCTTAGTCGGGGGAGGGGTTCGAGCAGGAGGTGTCCCCCTCCCCGAAGAGAAAAATGAGGAAAAATGGAACCTCAAGAGTTGCTCACAATGCGCAATTTTTGAAAATACTGGCACAGCTTTTCTCGCAAGCAGCGTTTGCATGCCCCGATAGAATAGCTGCACGGTGGGGACAACATGCTTAAGTGAGGGGACTCATGACTGGGTGGAAGGAGAAGGACGATGACAAAGATTGGCCAATTGAGGGCATCGTGGGGATAATTAGGTGTTCAACAAAGGGTAATTTCTGGGGATCAGGCAAGGGCAACAATTCCCCCCAGAAAATAGCCCTTTCCGTTATTGGGGGATGTATCCCCCAACCCCCCCCCCCCAGATGATCTGCAGCAGCCAATTCTTCACCTTGTCACAATCAGTTGAATTGAAGGTGCCAAAGGGGAGAAAAATTCTTTCAACATTTGATATGTTTGGAAGTCTGCCTTTGAAAATGTCTTCAACAGTCAAAGAGAGCCAGTTTTTCTTTAAGGTAGCTGTGTCTGAAGTCGTGAAAAACTTCCAAATCAAGTTCTCTTAAAGATGGAAATAGAAAAGTTGGTCCTCAGCAATAAATCTTGAAAATGATGTGTGCTTAGCATTTCACAGTATTTTGTGGCGAAAACATTGAGTGTGATTAGGCCTTTGTCCTCAGTCTCACCAACGACTGTCAAACTTTCCGATGTTTAGGAAGGTTGGTTGAGGCCCAAATGACCAGTGACCCGCAGATTGATTGAAATTCATGCTGGGGAAAAGCTCCACTCGATCTGAATTCGTGTCAGCGGTTCCGAGGTGGATCAACATCATTTGGAAATTCATGCTGGGGAAAAGCCATTCATCTGGCATCAGCACCTGTGAGACTTGCGTGTGCAAAGCTGCATTCTGGCTTCACAAAACCCTGATCCCCCCCCCCCCCCCCCCCCCGATTCCTTTCCTTACCTACCGAATCAATCCTCAGAAATTCTGAAAAGGCAGGCTGATAGCAACCTGATGGCTAATGAGTGTTCTTGTGTAAATCATCTTTAAATGGTGTTAAGTAGACAATTGAAATTCGGAGCGGGCAGAAACCACCTTGGATTATGCAAGTGGAATTATCGACGTTATTTAATATCTGAGAGCGATCGTTGGACTGAATGATAATTATTTCTCTTCTCATGCTGGCAAAAACGCTGCCTTCGAAATTGAAATTTTGCCACTGCACTTTGCAAGAGAGCATCTGCCTATAGTGAGTTTAAGAAAATCAAACTTAATGAACACTAATTTGTCTTTTGTCTTCACCTTGCGCGATTTCACCTTGCCCATGCCCTTTTCCCGATTATGCGCTTCTCCCTCACATGATTAGGCCCCAATGAAATAAATGGCTAACTCTACATGGCGCCTTCCTGACATCCGTGAAATTCCATCGTTTCCTTTTGCGCATGTAATTTTTTAATTGGACCAAATGGTACTTGATTTTCTTGTTTTTCTCTGGATTTGTTGTACCTAACACGGACGAAATTGCAATTTTTGAATTTCCAGAGAAGGCGGTGTGAACTCTTAACATTGTGCTGGAATGTTTTGCAATCGCTGTTTTATTGAACAAAATTTCAAAAGAATCCAGAGCCAAAATACTGGGCCTGGGTTCCACCTTCAGGCAAGTTCCACGGCCTTGCTTTTGATGCTAGCTTTGCAAATGTTCAAGGAACTTTTGACCGTTTTTCTTGAACAAGACAAGTGATTCTACTCTCTACTGGCCCACTACATGGACATCTTGGAGCCTTGGGACACCATTTTTGTTGAATTTGAAGGCCAACAAATTCAGCTGTGGAGCTATTAATCAGTAGGGATTATGTTCTCATAAACGGGACTGCGATAGCCGAGGGACAAGGCACAGAGTTTGTCAGAAGGGTTGTTTTGAAGGTCTCAATCGCCCTGAGCCCCAAAAATTTCGCCCCCCCCCAAATCGCCCCAAATGTCACATTTTTTGTTTGTCAGGAAATTTGCCGATTTTTCCATGTCGAACAAAATCAGATTCTGATGCATGTTAGCTTAATGCATGAACATGTGAATGCACGGTATCCACGAATCAGTCAGAATGTCTTCGTGAAAATCATATCTTAAGGCAAACGCACCAAATTGATCACTCCGCAATTCCACTTCTGTTTCGGATTCCCACCGTTCTTCGGGCACTGTAACGTTTGCAGTGTGATTTTATGAGGTGAATGTGAACCTGCAAGGCAAGACAATAAACTCTGTGGTCATTTGTTTAAGCTTCACAACAATACGGAGCTCAAAGCTTCTTTTTACAAAAACTCAGGAAGGCACTCCGCACCTCTTGATTCTGTTGTGCAAAAGCGAGCGCTGGATTTTTCTGGACATTCTTGCGCAAAAGCGTTCAAAGCATGTTACTTCCGGAAGTATAGGTTACTCTGACTGACGGTCAGACTTTCTTCCAGACTCACTGATGAGCCGTTTTCTATGGAAATACAGGGTGGTCCTAAATTACTGGGAGAAACCGATAGGACGTGTCCCTTATTTCCGTAGGAATCAAACTCCGTAGGAATCAAACTGTTCAGTGACAAAAATCGCTCCGACCTCCCATTTCGGAGATATACCCCCTCAAAGTCCCCAAATTGAGCACATTTGGGTGTCTGTGGGGGTTGATTTATTTGTTGTAGGGCTCTCATTATTTGAAAGCGTGCTCCCCAAAACAAACTGAGGATAAAACATTCAGGGACAAAATGCGCTACCACCCCCCATTTTAGAGATATTACCACCCAAAAATCTTAAAGGAAGCCCCTTTTGGTTGCCTGTGTTGGGGGTTGATTTATGCGTCGCTAAGTGCTGATTTTTGGAGAGCATGTTCCCCAAGATAAAGTGAAGAAAAACATTCAGTGAAAAAATCCTCCGAACCCCCATTTTCGAGATGTGGCTCTCCAAAATTCCCGAAATCAGTTTTCAAATTGCGAACTTTTCCGATCCGAATTTATTTTTCTTGCATTTTACTCCTTAACACTCAATGTTTTTTAAAAAACTGAACTACGAAACGTTAAATATCGTCTCGTTTATCAGATTGTATGTTCTGGTTTAACCTGTAAATTGTGTAATGTGCCTGTATTTGTTGATGTTGTTCATACGAGGGTTGTTGAAAAAGTTTCTGCCTTTGCACAGAAATTCTTGTTTTTCATGCGATTTTCACTCATGGCATTAAAATTTGATCATTTTGAAACTTATCTGGTGATTTTCAAATCAATCCGATGCAAAATTGAAATTTTGTCGCAATTTGAAAAAGACATCAGAGGAAGTCAAAAATTAACAAACTGCGCAACTGAAGAAAGGACCTGTTCATCATGACAGAAGATCCAAAAGACCCAGGGCTCAAAGCCCGGGCCACGATCGCATCAGTGAATGCTTGCTGACTGTGCTGTTCGCGTAAACCTAATTTGCATGCAGAAAGTTGGCCTTTTTGCTTGGGATCAATCAATCTTTTGTTCCTGTGAAAAAGATCCATTTCTCAATTGCCTTCATTGTTCATTTTTGACGGCCTCTCGTATATACTTTCAAATTGCGATACAATTAACAATTTTCATCGGATTGAACTATGAAAATCACCTGACAAGTTCCAAAATGATCAAATTTCAATGTCATGGGGGAAAAACCCACAAAAACCTAGAATTTCTGTGCAAAGGCAGAAACTTTTTCAACAACCCTCGTAAGTGTTCTTTCGAATGAATAACTTGGATTAACACACATTGTGTTAAAGTAGAAATCTCTGCAATTGCTCGAGATTTTCTTTTTCATTTCCTCATCAATGTCTCATCAACTTCTTTCTCATCAAACTCTCATGAACTTTTCACCATTGGGTCTCATCAATGTCTCATCTATAAGGTTCATCAAATTCCTATCGAAGTCTCATCAAAGTCTCATCAAAAAGTTGATGAAAAGTTGGCGGCCAATGTTTTATCAACTCTTTTCTTATCAAACTCTCATCAACTTTTCGTCATTGGATTCTTAAAGTCCCTTCCGAATGACTTGAAAACTCGCCACTAAGTCTCCCTTTCTGTCACTGCAGCCAGAATGGAGCCCAACCATGAACCAACTTGGGATGTCCCAACTGACTTCGGATGTCGTCTGCTGCGAGGAGTAGCAGACGAC
>JASGXE010009012.1:0-19680 GCA_030068105.1 Sinentomon sp. SZTP_YWyxl
AACACAGCCGACGTCCGTTCAAATGAGGAGTTAATAAAGCAGGGCAAGGAGCCAATAGTAAGACCTTCCAGGAGTCCGAAGGGTGGCCATAAACGTCCAGCGAGAGACGACACGTATGTCACCTGTCCCGATTGCAGACGAAGCATGAAGAGACGCAATTTTAAACCTCATAAATGTCCAGTAGCTGGGTCCAGAGCTCGTCAACTGCCTCCAAGACCGCCAAAGCGATCTAAGCCATGCAGGAACCATAAAGACCTGCCAACGTTCAAGCGTTGGCTTGAAGACGTCATGACTGTACAAGACGACATTCGCGATATAGTTCTGGACGACGAGCTAATTATACGTTCAGCTCGTGCTAAATACGCCAACAAAATGTCTAATGAACAAAACATAGTGAGCACATTTGCACGACGGCTTGGACGCTTCATGCGAATCTATCGTCAAAACACAAATCCAAACATCAGTCTTTGGGACGTCATCGGCGGATATCACGTATTTGATGCATTTGAGGTCGGCTTAGAAATGTGTAAACTCAAAGCCTCAGTCAAACGCACAGCCACGAGCAATGCCGGTTCAGTGCGTAGAGCGTTGCGAGTTGCATGCAGCGAAGGACGCTTAATGGCAGCGGAATTGCAGGGGAACAATTGTGACAACGATATCCAAAAGATCAACAGGTTCGAAAAACTTCTGCAAGACGGATGGAATACCCATGTTGTTTGCCCAACCAAGGAAGCGCGACAAGCAAAACTAAAGGAAACCGGACGAGTAGTGTTGCCGAAGACAAGCGTCCTTTCTAAATTCGCGGACAAAGTCAAGGATGATCTTAACAAGGCGGTAGAGAGAGTTCACGAAACGTCCGACAGAGAGTCAATTTATCAGCTCAAAAAGGCGTTATACAACAAGTTGCTGGTAGATAACGAAGAAGACCACGTGAACTATCCAAGTGTCTACTTACAGATTTCGAGAACGCTAAACGTAACCAAGGAAACGATACACCATTTGAAGAAATTTACACCGAACTTGAACAACAAATTGGCGAAGCGTTATTGCCTGTGGATATTTGGGCAAAGCAATGCTCCACCGTCACTGTTTTTTCAGTGAAACGTGTCAACATGCTGCAGAACTCATGGCACAATTTATCCGAAAGGAGCGAATTGAAACGAACTACTTCTTTTTCAACGATTCCGGTTCATACATGGATTGTGGGCAGCAGTTTAGAAGATTCGCCTATGCATGGTCTGACGCCCAACCCGAAGCCACCCGCTTCGGTCCGACTATCCTCAGAAAGCATATAATCACTGCATTTGGTTTGACTCAGCCAACTAAATCAGAAGAGAAGCATTTCAGTTCATTCTTAGGTCATCACGAAACGACAGCACGGAAATACTATTGGCAGCCATTACGCCTGATGCAAGGCGCAGTAGTGCATAACTTTATTTCTAAAGTCAACCAGGGTGACACAACCTCCATGCGGAATCAATCTCTGCAACAACTCGTCGTGGTGCCAAAGACAACACCCACGCTGGTTCGTAATCCTTTCGCATCAAAACGTCGTCTGCCTGCTCAACACCATTCTTCTTTGCCGAAATTGGACATGTCACAAGCATCAACAAGTCGTCTGCCTGCTCAACACCATTCTTCTTTGCCGAAATTGGACATGTCACAAGCATCAACAAGTCGTCTGCCTGCTCAACACCATTCTTCTTTGCCGACATTGGACATGTCATTTGACGACTGCGGAAATGATTTGTCCCATGGCAGTAGTTCCTCCTGTTGTTTAGAGACAACGCAAGAAAGAACATTGTCGCTTCGTCCTCGGAAACCTGATGCTAAACGTCGCTCACTCTCTCCGAAATCCGACATATCAATTGACGAGAGCGAAGACAATTGGTTCGACAATTATTCGACGGCTGATAGGTCCGACGAAGAAGAATACGCCCCGCGAACAACCTCCCGGAACAAGAAGCGCCAAAGGAATAGCACACATGTGAACAGCGGGTCGAAGCGCCGGAAACCCTCGGCGAAACGTAACGCAGTTACACCCACTGACAGATCCTTGCTAAACCTTTCACCGTCTCAGATGGAAGGCATTGTGTGCAGTTCAAACTACAATGACAAATCCTCTGACGAATTTCGCTCAGATGAAACACCAACTAGCTCGTGTCACGATTCCCGCGGACGAGCAGGGAGAGCTAAATATCTGAAATGGACAGGACTGGAATTCAATGTGCTTCTCAACGCATTTCCTTGGCACGTTAAGTACCACCGAATGGCGACCACCAAAGAAATAACCGATTTTTTGACAACCAAAGGAAAGGCTCTTCAAGCCGATCACAGACAAGTCGAAACTGTTAGAAACATGTTACGACGTTTATTAGCAGACCCGGATTCGTTCCGTAAACTAATCGATTGAAGCAGACCGATATCTGACAAAGTGCGTCTCGATAGGAGGAGACAGGTAGCTTCCTCCCCAAATACATCAAGCAAACAACATTGCCAAATCACAGAGCATACGCGAAAACTGGCACGGGCGTAAATACAATTTCCCCTTCATTTGGTTGTCTGTTTTTGTTATTCCTTTTTGTTAGCTGATAAATGCTAGATGGTGATAGAATTTCGCTATATCATCCCCTTTTCACTCTCCAGGATTCATCAGCTATCCCATGAAGAGTTGTTTGTGCTTTTCACTAAATTTGTTTCTTTCTCAATTTTTATCTTTTGGCTGTGTGCTCTGGTCTTGTTTTAGTAGCTAAGAATTATTTGTCGTTTTCCGTGTTTCACTCAATGTTAACCAAGAATTGTTTGTGGTATAACGTTTTTCACTCAATTTTTAACTTTTGACTGTGTGCTCTTTGGTCTTGTTTCAGTAGCTAAGAATAATTATTTGTCGTTTTTCGTGTTTCACTCAATGTTAATCAAGAATTGTTCGTGGCATAACGTTTTTCACTCAATTTTTAACTTTTGACTGTGTTTGCCTCTCTGGTCGTTTCAGTAGCTAAGAATACGTATTTGTCGTTTTTCGTGTTTCACTCAATGTTAATCAAGAATTGTTCGTGGCATAACGTTTTTCACTCAATTTTTAACTTTTGACTGTGAGCTCTTTGGTCTTGTTTCAGTAGCTAAGAATAATTATTTGTCGTTTTTCGTGTTTCACTCAATGTTAATCAAGGATTGTTCGTGGCATAACGTTTTTCACTCAATTTTTAACTTTTGGCTGTGTGCTCTGGTCTTGTTTCAGTAGCTAAGAATACTTATTTGTCGTTTTTCGTGTTTCACTCAATGTTAATCAAGAATTGTTCGTGGCATAACGTTTTTCACTCAATTTCTAACTTTAGGCTGTGTGCTCTTTGGTCTTGTTTTAGCTAAGAATTGTTTGTCGTTTTCCGTGTTTAACTCAATGTTAATCAAGAATTGCTCGTGGTATAACGTTTTTCACTCAATTGTTAACTTTTGGTTGTGTACTCTTTGGTCTTGTTTTAGTAGCTAAGAATTGTTTGTCGTTTTCCGTGTTTTATTCAATGTTAACCAAGAATTGTTTGTGGTATAACGTTTTTCACTCACTTTTTAACTTTTGGTTGTGTGGTCTTGTGGTCGGTTTCGGTCGGTCGGCTCGGGGTCGGTCGGTCGGTCCGTTCGGTCGTCGCGGATCGGTCGTATCGGTCGGTCGGTCGGTCGGGTCGGTCGGTCGGTCGGTGGGTGGGTCAGTCGGTCCGTCTGTCGGTCGGTCGGTTGGTCGGTCGGTAGGTCTGTCGGTGGTGTCGTTCGGTCGTCGGTCGTTGTCAGTCGCCTGTGTCGGTCGGTCGGTCGGTGTCGCTCGGTCGGTCGGTCAGTCGGTGTCGGTCGGTCAGTCGGTCGGTCGGTCGGTCGGTCTGTCGGTGTCGGCCGGTCGGTCGGTCGGTCGGTGTCGGTCGGTCGGTCGGTCGGTCAGTCAGTCAGTCAGTTAAAGGCATTTTTTATAATGATAATTTCCCTTACCTTGACGATGCGACGCACATGCAAAAATGAGTTATCCTGTAGTGATGACGGTTCAGCGGTTTCCAGCAGATAGTTTATACTCAAATTCACGTTTGGCAAAGTAATTTATTACATCTTTAAGCACTAGTTGTTGAGAATGAAAACACCATATTTGGGAGATTCGGAAATACGAAGGAAACTGTTCAAGGTTTTGTTAACACGGGTAGTCTTCGAATATATGAAGACCACCCGTATTACAAAATCAAAAAAATAAATTGTTTTATTCAACCGTACGGACATTTTTTTCACTATAATCCTGCAGGTATTCCAAGTAAACTTTAATCAGATCCTTCTTCTAACCGTTAGTAATCAGTTAATCCATCGTCTGACTAATATTTGAAATGTCATACAGATTTTCCGCGTCGGTGACGCAACACAACGACATTAACTGAACCTAGACCTAACCCCGTTCAGGAAGGGAAGTGCATGTTCTAATTGTCTCTCCCACTCTCCATCTTTTCTTCTGTGTTTCTCTTCATCTCTCCTTCTCCCCTCTATCCTTCTATCACTCTCTGCCTTAATCCGTATAATCCTAGTGGATACAAAGATGAAATCTGTGAAACAGACAAGGAGCGAGTTGTGAAAGATGTGAAAAGTCATTGTTTTATAAAGGCGTGACATGCCACATCTCATCATTCTGCATTCGTTCAAACTCCTTTTTCTGATTTCAGAAGTTTCGTCACTATCCGCTTTGAATGAATCAGAGGCAGCATACGACGCCTAACTAATTCGAAACATATGCAACAAGCACCATGCCGTTCCGCACAAATTGCAGCGCTGTTTGTTTGCCAGGGGCAGGAACTTTGAGAAGTGGGCAATTGACGTGTATTTATTCTTTAATTACTTCAAAGATTCATAGCAATTCTTTGAAAGAGTAACCCAAACAAAAAATGTCTATGGATCAGGGTGGTAGCATACACGTTACAGACGGACACCTGTTTTCATTTATGCTGATATCAAATGTCAGCGTAACGAATAGGCTAGTTGCGATTAGGCATTTACAGATGACTACGAGATCCCATTCAATACTTTTGTTTTCGTATGATTGGGAAACGTTTTATCCCAGACGCTTTTGATTAAGATTTATCAATAGCAGGCCGATATCAGGCATTGTGGTTCGGTTAACTCTTCGGTTAAATTTGGTTTTAACTTTCACTTTAGGCAATGGCAGGCCGATATCAGGCATAGTGGTTAGGTTTACTCTTCGGTTAAATTTGGTTTTAACTTTCACTTTAGGCAATGGCAGGCCGATATCAGGCATAGTGGTTAGGTTAACTCTTCGGTTAAATTTGGTTTCAACTTTCACTTTAGGCAATGGCAGGCCGATATCAGGCATAGTGGTTAGGTTAACTCTTCGGTTAAATTTGGTTTCAACTTTCACTTAAGACCGGTTAAGTGCAGGTCGATATCGGGACTATAAGCTTCTAGGAGATGAGAAATGAAAATGACTTTAAACTATTGAATGCGTAACCATGGTCCGCTAGCCATGCATGAGCCCTATAAGGCATTTCTTGTGTACATTGTATATTTGTACACCAACATACATTGTGGGCATGATATGAAAGCGGCTCTCGGTCTGCAAAGTGTCTGGTCGTATTCCTGATCTATAAACATTTGGATTTCGTCTAGTTGCCTTCAAGACTGGGAAAGAAACTTGGAAGACGTTTCAGGATACATAGGATAAAAGCTTTAATAATTTCCTATGACAAGGACTTTCTTATTTTTCCATATTGGATATCATATTTTGGATTTTGACAGTGGCATGAAGACCTTTCGAAAAAAGCAGGTGCACGTTAGGAACAAACAGGCAACCCCGCAGCTCCACGTTCGGAGGGTCTAGACACAGCAGCTCCCAAGGGGGTGCAGGTGGCAGCCCCTCTGGCACAAGATTTGGGAGACGTTTGTTCCTGCAAAAGTTGACGGATTTTGACGAATTTCAGTTCTCCAAATGGCATGTCAGAGACATCATTGACATATTGTGGTCTGAAAAAAGCCGGGTCTGCCAACCCTGATTCGATATTCGCTTTGCTTTCAAAACAAAGCAGTGAATATGCCATCTCGATAGACATATAGCTCATTGGAAAGTGTACGGTTGAACAATGAAAAATGAGAACAATAACGCACAAAAATAATTGAATATGTGAACATTGAAAGATTTTTGTGACACGGATCCCAACAAGAAATCATGATTACGCGCGAAAAGGTCAGGGGCACGTGGCCCCCTTACCAGCCATTGCGACGGTACTGGATTTTGGAGATTGTTTCCAAATTTATAGATTGTTCGGAATGCTTGCCAACGAATCTGTAGCGGTTTTCAAGCCATTGACAACATAGAAAGCACCTTAGATACAGGCCGAGGCGTATAAGATCACAATTCTAATTACAGTCCCAACCAAATTTAGGAAATTGTCATAACATAAATCTAATTATTCAAATACGCATGTGACATCATAGAACAATGCAACCATGGAAGTCAGGGAACCACAGCGTACACGCAGAGTACACGCAGATAACACAAAACCACGTCAACGTACCTACACAGGATCTTACTTTCACAAATTTTATTGACGTCCACTCCATTTAAACTTAAACAGCCGTGCAAAACACTGAATTATATGTGATCAGATGGAACAAAAATGGCGTCGCCGCTTATTTGGCGGGATTTTATTTTCGCGCGTGGCGTGGGTTTTAATCTTCGCGATCTCACACCAGCAAATGCATGTGGCCAAATCCAGATGACGAGCCTGACTGTGTGCAGTCCAAGACAGAAATAATTTGTGCGACGGCGCAAAGTTCACTTCGATGGAACACGGCACAGTTAGCTTGCCTGACCAAATGAGAGAAAATGGTATTTCTATGCTCACTGCGAACTCAATGTGATAGCCTCTTACGACCAATTCATGCCTTTAGGAGAACCGACCATTGTTCACATGATACCCTTCGATTTTAATTAGCCTCTACACGGGCCACTATGTTTTTTGCCGTTTGCTTCTTGTTGTGCTGGTAACAAGAGACACTTGCAATCATCAGTAATACACAGCGCAGTTTCTCCAAGTTTAAAAGAACATTGCATACAGAACGCACCGCAAAGAAAAACTGGAGATTGGATGCCAAGCAAGAACCACGTAAACACATGTTGGATCAAACTGCATACGTACAGGGTGGGCCATAAGTCCCTCCCTTTTTTTCTTGTTTTGTGATTTAATGCGTATTTCTGTTTTTTACCTGTCCCTTGTTGTTACTGAGGTGTTAATTGGGTTACTTAAGTTGCTTCAGGTGTTACTTAGGTTTAAGTGAGAGCCACATCTGGAGCTGAGGGTGGGCTATAAGTCCCTCCCGTTTTGAATGGTTTTCCATGCACATTTTGTTTTTCAATTTATTTCCTGTCCGTCGGTGCTATTTAGGCATTTAGGTGCCTTAGTTTTACTTTGGCATGACTTACGTTTAAGTGGGCCATGGCTGGTTGTGATCAAAGCTCTCATATTCTCGAGCAAAAAGATATTGTTGCTGCGATGTGAGTGGACGAACAGAAAACATTGTGCCAGATTTTGGCAGCCATTCAGATGTTCTTTGCAGCTCATTTTGAGGGTGTTTTGACGTGAAGAACGATTTTCCCAGATCATCCACGGGGAGTGCCCTGGAAGCAACAAGAAGTGGTCTCCCTGTCAGGCGCCAACGGGTGTGTCTTCACATCGGGCAGCGCGGTACCCTCAAAACGAGCTGAAAAGAACACCTGAATGTCAGCCAATGTCTGGCCCAATTTATTCCGTACGTTCACTCACACCGCAGGGATTATTACTTTGTGTTCAAGAAAATTAGAGCTTTGATCACAGCCAGATATGGCCCACTTAAACCTAAGTGGTGCCTAAGTCAACCGAAGTTACCCAAGTGAGTGCCTAAATAGCACCGACGGACACGTCAATAAATGCAAAAATGTGCATTGAATCATAAAACCATTTAAAAGGTGAGGGACTTGCGGCCCACCGTCAGCGCCAGATGTGGCTCTCACTTAAACCTAAGTAACACCTGAGTCAACATAAGTAACCCAATAAACGCGTCAGGAACAACGAGGGACAGGGAAAAACAGAAATAGCATTGAATCATAAAACAACTAAAAAAGGTAGGGACTTATTGTCCACCCTGTACATAAGGCATTCATCAAGTTTTTGTATCGAATTGATATTAAAGCATCTATTTCCTCTCTCTGTTTTTCTCTTTCTCAAAATGCATGGAGCAACCAATTAAAGTCCATTTGACAGCCTTGTTATCGGTACCAATGGCTTATGTTATGGTCCTTTTGATGAAAGATGACCTATAGCGCGCGTCGCACCTTTCCCTGACTTCATATATGGCAATTACCAATGAAGACCCCTTGTGAAAGAGTTGTATTTAAATTAGCCTCCACCCAGGCCGCGTGTAATATGTGAAATCCGGTCCAATGTTATTCGGCTAGAAACAACGCCGCTGAAATGCGTCGGTAATCGACGGTACGGTTTCCCATTACAAAACAACAAATGCGGAATCATAGGCTCCCAATGGAAATTGGTCCTTTAGCGTTTGAAATTTTAATTTCTGGATTTGGTAATTTTTGTTTTTGTCCAACCTCATTGTTGAAGAGTAACATGTGTTATGAATTTGGAAAGTGCTTTTATAAGCGTGTCCATTGTTGTTTGTAGACTCATTGCGGAACCTCTTATTACTCAAATCAGACGTAAAATAAGGTCACAGGCATGTCAAAGCTGAATTCACTTTTCGTTTTACGTTTGTAACAGTGGAGAGATGTGGTTCAGGGTAAACCCGCAATTGCGGGTAAAGTGCTGCAGTCCAGGGTATTTGGTGAGATCTGGTCTGCATTTTACCCGGTGTTTGTCGTTCCGGGTAAAGACAGAATACCGGGTTCGGCTTTTACCAGGTATTATTTCAACCGGAGAGATGTGCTCATTTTGCGCGTTACCCGAAGGTGAAAGGCTGCCATTTTACACGCAAAATCCAAATGAAAAACCCGCAATTCAGGGTAAAGAAGACGGTGTATTCTTTTACCCGTAACTTTACACAGACCAAATCTCTCCGACAAAAACGGCTCCAACAAAATACCCGCAATTCAGGATGAAACGAAACACCCGGTTTTTTAAAATACCGGGTAAAGTGGCAGGACCACATCTCTCCACCGTAAGAGTGTGAACTTTATTGTTATTTTTCTGAAGCACGTCGCGGTTCACACGCTTTCCCATCACACATCATCGTCACCCTCAAAGAACACACAGAACAAGTATCTAACACCCTATGAACACAAAACACGGAAACACTTGTACTAATTTAAAGAATAGAGTTTCACAAAAACTTTGTTCTTCCTCCCCATCTGAGACCGGGTAAATGACTAATATGCATGGGATAAAATGGAATTAAGATGGCAGTGGCACCACCGTGCAGTGTACTATGATGCACAATTCTATAAAACATAAACACGCACGAACAGAAATTAGCTGATCTTCATTTGGACAGTTCCATGGGGTGCAAACTCAGTCCGGCGACACTTTCATTTCTACCCTCATGTATTTGTTCACAGAGACTTTAAAATCTATGCCAACACAGTTCTAATTGGGAAATACTGCAGGCATCGCTGAGACGGCTCTTGAACTAAGTCAGTGAAAATTTGATTTCTACACGTATCTATTTCACAGTCAGAAATGTGATAAGATTAGCTAGAATCTCGGTGCAAGGTATCCAGAGTCACTTTCATTTCCAATGTTATGTTCATTTCCCACCCAGATGATTGTTCGAGAAGCCCCGCATGGGCATCTAGACAATGGGACCCAAATGTTGGGTTCTGCAAAAAAATTCAAAATTTGTTGGAAACAAAAATCTGGCTTGGTTTTCCACAAATGTCGAAAAAGTCGAAAAGAACGTTTTATGTTGTGACTATAGGATACCAATTTGTAGGTTCACGACATTTGCATTCTAGTGCCCATTTTCTTCGTCTCGAATTAAACTCGGCTTAAGCTGACGTTAGCTAATCAGAGATTTATATGTAATCTCAGCTTATGCCTGGATTATTTTCGACTTGTTTCTTCAAGGATTTTGTGCGCTGATTAGTAAATCTGAGATTAGAGACTTTAATTTGAGACTAAATCGGCCTCCGTGTGTGATACCATACAGGGTGAGTCACAAAAACCACTTGGGAATTTCTTTAGTCATGGAAATCGCGACAAAATTTCGTGACCACGGCGTGCATAAAGCCAGTCAAACTGTAGCGCGTCAAAACTGATCGGTGTATGCTCGCCTTGATACAAAGAGATCATATTCAAGGCTCGCCACTGCATGCCTTTCAGTCTGTTTATAAACTTTTCCTTCGAAGTTGGACGCGATCATCTCTTGCAGATTGATTTACCTGTTCCACAGCAGTGGGAGTGGCAAAAATGACGCAGTGCGGCTGCGTTGCCCTGGCAACGCAACCCGCAACCTTTCCGTCAAAATGACTGCACCACTGCAGTGATGGGTTCTGCGGTGCATTGAAGTTATGTGGGTTGCATGCTGTTGTCTGTGCACTGCTGGGTCATTTGCGCTGCAAATGTGTTGAGCGGAGAACAGCCATGTAAATGCCTATGTAAAATAAGCAAACTACCTTAGCATTTCAATTCACGCAGACAGGCCCACGTTGAATGGTATGAGTCAGGAAGATGGAGGGAGGGTATTTGTGGAGCAGACTGGAATAAAAATTATGGGATAGAACATGTCAGAGCTTGTTGTGTTTGATCTGATATGATCTCTTCGTCGTGGAATCACGGAATCGGCAATCGCCATTGTCATCATTGCGCCGTGCTGCAAAAGCCACAGTGCACGAAATCTTTTTTTCCGCAAACAGGGCTCATGCATTCGGCATTCCCTGCCCCTGCGTTCGGGCAATGTCCCGACTAGTGTTTTTTGTGAATCACCCTGTATATGGTCATAAAACTGAGTTTTCAGAAACAATCAATATCACAACACTCCCTGCGAGTTGGAAGCTGTTAATGGTCTCAAAAGAACTGAAAATTCAGGCACGTTATTTTATAGAAGGTCATTTTCGCTAGGATGACTTCTTCACTTTTAAAAAGTGCAATGAAAAATCTCTGTTGAGGCTGCAACAAGCAAATTGCGATTGCTTCAACAAAGCTTTATAAATTTCACTTTTTCTCGAAATCGCCACCTCACAATCGAATCGCCGCAAAGAAGAAGTACCTATCTTTTCACTTCAATGTTTGAACCAAAGACGTTTAAATACCAGAATGAACATGCGCCATCTCTGTGCAGCCCAAATGGTTGCTTCACCTTGTGTTTCCTTTTTCTGCCGCAAATGCACCACCACGTTGGCAAAAGAGTGGGAATGGGTGCAGAGCATGCGATGCAAAACGCGCATTTCGTTTTCCTTTTTGTTTATTTTTCTTTTTATGCTTGTGTGGAATCCACCACTACCAGGTTTTTGGGTACACCAAAAGTCATAACTTTCTGCTGGGCTGGAGGCATAGTTTAAACAAGTCATGGATTGGAGTCCTTGCAGTTTTTTATGAAGGATGGAATTCTTCGTTCTTCACAGCATGCATTTCGTGCAATTTTGGATCAATTTGGCATGTATACCTATCAGCTATAAAATTGCGATTACGGTCCCTTGAGCCCATGACAGCTTTTTTGAAATGCGGCAGTGGGGAGCGGCAGCAAACGTTGCCAAGAACAGAAGCTGGAAGAAATAGAATGAGGCAGAAGTGGACTGGAAACGAACAGTGGCGTGCGGTAGGTGCAGGAGGCAGGCAGGCACTTTGCCTTCAAGTCCCCGATTCTATAGGTAGGTATAGTCCAAAATTAATGACAACAAAACAAAATGCAAGAGCCACGCCACCACAAGCAAATGTCGAGCAGAGTCCCAGAAGAATGGATTTCATTTTGGTTTTGCAAGAGGCGAACTGTGTGCAGGGCAAACACTGAAGAAAAAAAGAAGTCACTTTGAAAGTTTGTTGGCACAGCACAAAGACGGAACACTCAAACAATCCAGCGCAAACGACAAAACAAGTCCGACAAATTGAGCGGCAAAAACCGTAGATGGCAATGTGTTTTGACAGATTGCAGCTCAAGCTTCAAATGCTGGCTTCTGTTTGCTTTTCAAATCACAAGCCACAGCACAAACTAATCACCTGCAACTGTTCAAATCTTTCTCCAATTCGGAGAAATAATTCACTTCAAATGTTCGCAAAATCCACAACACAAACATGAATCTTGTGCGATGTCTGTCCTCTTGTTTCCACCCCTCGCAGCATCCATTCAAGTCCAATCGCCCTCATTCAAACATTCGTCTGTAGCAGGCTGGCATGGAAACCCCAACGAGAAATTGTCAAACTGCTGACCCCTCGCCAGCGGCCTGCCAGACCATGATCCCGTTCGAAAGGGACCACGGTCTAGCTGGGTGATGGCGTGGGCGAGCAGCTTGACTGGCCAGACTGAGGAGCCTGTCTCTCTGTTTTCTGGTGACGGTGAATCCACTCCCATTCACTGGATGAAGGAGTCAGAGGGAGATTTTGAAGTGCCTGCCCGACAAATAAATCTGCCGCAGCCTTTCCGCCAAATGGTGGGTGGATCCCTTTCTGGGGTGGAAAGAGATTTCAATTTTCTCCCATGTGCCCCGTCAAAGGAGCATCATTTTGTGCCTATTCCACAGCGGTTTGCTTATGATCGAAGAGCGCAGGTGCAGGTCAGGTGTTCATCCGGTTCATCTGTCCCCAGTGAGCAAAAGTGTCCCCTGTGGGCAATGCACACCCAGCAAAGAACGGGAATCATTTCTTCCAAAGCAGTCAAAACAACGAGCGCCTTTGATGTTGGACATGTGCGAACACTGGATGGCAAAATATCGAGCGCTGCGGAATTTCGAATCAAAAACGGACAAACAATTTCATCATGCGCTTCGCATTTTTGAGCTGCTGCCCTGACCGTTCGCCACTGGAAATGAACAATATCATCTGAATATGGACAAAGGTAAACTGATCGCAATTCCAGCCCATATATCCATGGCCAAAACGGCAGTTGTTCTGTCGAATAAGAATGAAGTTACCCTTTTTGGAATCTCCAAATCGGGCTCTCTGGAAATAACGATTTCATAATCAGCTCAGTTCCTGCTTATCTGCGGTATTTGAATGATTGTTTTGGCACGGAGAAAAAAAATCATTTCGCCGTGAAGAAAAAGAAAACAAGGACACAATTTTGAAGACTTTCAACGCAAATGTCCGCACTTGATTACACCACAAGAATTGGAGCAGATTTCAATCGAACATCCCAAACAAAAAATACCGGCCCACAAAAAAGTAAAAAAACACTGAATAAATAATATTGAGGACCCGTGATAGGGATAGAATGGGCTGAGGAAGAATTGGACAGAGGAAGAATGGGACTAGATAGAATGGGACAGAGGCAGAATGGAAAACAGGCAGAATGGGATTGGGGACGAATGGGATCCCAGCTCCAAAGTGCGATCCTGGAACAAAAACGTAATTGGCGACTACCTTGATTTCAACTCCCCTCGATGGGATAAGCTCAAATCCGCACTCAGAAACGCTCTAGGACGCTTAGGTTACGAGAGACATGACTTTTATCTGGCCTCGTCCGGATCATATCGGTTATATACAGATCGAAAGGTAGAAAAATAAAAACAACCCAAAACAAAAATCAAAATCCAAATCAAAACAAAAATCAAAAATCACGCTGTCCTAATCGGTTAGCGTTCCTATCCTGTTGCTTTTTAAGCAAGTCGACTGTTCTATGCTAGCCTGAAATGAACAGTTATAATACCGGAAATGGCTAAGCGGGAACGGATTACGAATGCGTGTTGTGAATCGTGCACACCGTCAGTTACATCATCATTCGGCATGCACGATATGTTTCGCTTGCACGTGCATCAATGCAGTTGCATACAGAATAAGATATATAGGGACGTTGCAACGATAGGATGCTTTCCAAACCACCCTGGAGGTAGCATCATGGTTCGTTACCGTTTTTGATAACGCAGGCGGTTCGCCAGGAGCCCTATCATCCTGCAATGTGTGCTGTGGAATGATAATTGCGTCATTCGGAAACGTATTTACAACGTTCAAATGGAAAAACGTGACAGCAGGCAAATGCAAATCGAGTGAACAATTACGTCTACTAAACTGATAACTATGTCACAAACCCAACATGCCTAACAAAACTGCAAGTATGACGTGGGATTCAATTTCGGAAGGCTGTATACGTATCGGATGCAATAACCATGTGCCACCCTGCCTATACAGGGTAGCCCAAACGTCTTTGGCCATAGGAAAAATGGAAATTTGCTATTTTTTCATATTTTGTGATCTGAAAAAGTTTCTGGTTCTAACCACGGATGCCTAGACTTTAATCGGCAATTTTAAGATCGAAGCAAGTGGTGATATCTGTGGTAGGAGCTAGAAAAAGTCACAAATCACGAAATATCATAAAAACAGATAATTTAATTTTTTGATGAGGCCAAAGCCTTTGGGCATCCCTGAATGTGCACATGTTGTTCCAATTCAGTCTTGACATCCGTGGTTGCAGCAGGAAAAGATTTCAGATCACAAAATTTGACAAAAACAGCAAATTTACAATTTTCCTATGGCCAAAGACTTTTGGGCTACCCTGTATATCCTGCTGCTGTTTTTTTATTTCGGATTTGCTCTCATCACGCCGACATATCCCTAACTGGGCCGCTTCCAGGATTCTCGTAAAAAAAATTATTCCACGAGAAAAAGTTGTTCCAATTGATCCAGAAAACATGCCTGTAGCAGCATTTCCCGATCCGTGATGTCAAAGGTCAAAATTTTCAACGTCTCCCTGGAGACCCAAAGGCCGTTCAAGAGTTTGTGTTTCATTTGGTCATTTTCATGGAATTTTGAAACATGGAATGCTTGGAAAAGTGTGAAGAAATGTGATGTCATACAAAAAAACCCACAAAAGCCATTGGTTGTGAAAAAGAGCTGAAGGGACCCACAGAAATTGCAACAACAACGACCAAACGCATTCCAAATCGCAATTGAAAAAACGCGATTTTCATCAATAAATTACGCCCATGCGGCTGTTGGGTACTCAGCGACCCGCTGACTTTGTCAAAGCCGTGCAGCTTTTGTCTTGAATCAATGCAGGCGAACGTGACTGTGCTGGGTTGGGGGCACCTTCCTCTCTCTGTGAAACAAAATCCGGCCTGATTTGACGTTGCTGCCACCTTTCTTTCTGTATTGAAGAATTGTTGTCACAGAGAAGGAAAACGATGTACAGCTGGCGCCATCCTGCTGTAATTTGGTGAATTTTTTTCGCATCGAAAATAAGTGTGAATTTGCTCAAACAGATGGCTCACGGTGTGTTCTTTCGAATGGTGTTGGCAGATTTCTGATAGATGGCATGCAAATTCAGTAAACTTGGTTGGTTCTAATGGGTCTTCTGGTGCCCAGAGGACCAGATAGGGATATAGTGCTGGAACACATCGCATAAGCATGCGATAACGTAATCAGCCTTTCAAATTGTAAACTATGAAAAGAAAGACATTTACATTGTCACATTATGTCCTTCAAACAAATCAAATACACGATAGACAAATACACTTAACGTAACTAAACATGTTTCACGTTTTTCCATTTGAAAATTGCAAATACGTTTAATTAATACGCGTGACACGAAAATATAATTATCCACAGGCTATCAATCAAGAAATTCAAAGAAACATCTGGGTTACATATACAGAGTGGATATTTTACAAGTATCACTCATGTTTCACTTTTCAGACAGCTCTCACAAAAATCGAGTTCGCAGTGATGTTACCTTTTCACGCAAATTTCACAGCAGAGTTCGAACGTGTAAACACTCCCTTGTGGACGTGTTACCCCGAAACACTTCCCCGGTGAACTTCAATCTGATCGGCCAATGAATGACGCATTTATCGTTATTTTGTTTTCTCTCCATTCATGTGCGAGCCAACGACAAATTCGAAGTGAATTGCCGCAATGAACCAGTGCCTCCTATAGATATCTATAGGAGGCACTGAATGAACACCTGCATACGCAGGTGAGGAGAGAAGATGCAGATCGAAACGCGAGTCTTCGAGTTAATCAAGGCGAGTAAATCACGGCACAGAATCACAGAGTGTTGCCATAAATCCTGCTAAGTTTAATGAACTACATGACGGTTCGTTTTGCCCGAAGTAGTCCATTGCAATTCCAAACACGATTAAAGCTGCTTAAAGGATCATGCATGCGAGCTTCCAGCTCGGCAAATGTTTTGCCCAACTGCAATGAAAGAGTCGATTATGAACGGCACTGGTCGCGCTGTTCGAGTTGCGTGAAAGTTTGTCCTGACATTGGGGCGGTCTTGAGCCCAAGGGATTTAACACGTTTGAACTAACACCTGATTGAACAAGAATTAAACGGTGTTTTTCAAAAATCCCCACTTCTGGAATTTTTAGGGATCATGGCTAAAATGGTTTCAGCATCAAGTTGCTAGCTTCCTGACACATCTGTCCGTACCTGGTAGCTCAATTTTCAAACGACGTTTTGTCTCGAGCAATGCGTATTTGGACTTCATTGCAGCCAGGTGACAAGTTTGTAAATTTTTGCAAGTTTTAAAAGTAAAAACGTGAACGATTCGCACGCGGGAAAAATAATTAATGGCGCCGCTGTGTTGGGAGTTGTGCGAGGGTGATGCAGATCCTTTTACATGGGGTAGAGGGTGTAGGAGGTAGGTAAAGAGCTTCACAGAAATTTACGATACAAGCATGCAATCTCAGCCCAGTCATTTGCTGATTGTAAATTGAACTTGTTTACTTTTGTTTTTTTATGTTTGTTGATGTCATGATTTTGGTGACACCATGTAAAATTGATTTGGTGAGCTGTCGCGTCATGCAGAGTTGAAGTGGGAACTTTCCATATTCATTTCATGACTCACTTTTTCAACTTCAAAATTAAAGGCTTGTGAGCGTCCAATGGATCATGAAGCTGACGAATATGCAGGTGTTCGAAGGCTCGTTTACACGTTCGCGATTTTGGCCTTCCATTTGTGTTGTAGCAGCAAAAAAGCAACTCGTGGCCAAAACACTGCACCGAAAACCCGATAACAGGTGATACTTTTAAAAAACCACCCTGTATAAACAACATTATATTATAGGGCATGTAATTAGTACCAATAAACGATAGCAAATACAACTGCAGGCAACAAGTAAAACAGTTTAACAACTGCCATTAAATACATATTCAATGTTATATACACACCCTTCACATTACAATCTAATCAATGTAATTAGAAACAAGCAATGAATCACTTAATGCAAATGTCTGATTTTCATAACATATGTAACAATTACACATTCCAACTCTAACGCATAATAAAAGCAGACCGTTAACGACTAACATACAAATGTCAAAGAATCCTAAAACCAACAATGAAATGAGATCAAACATGTCATCACCAAACACGTCTTCAAGGTTCGATGCAAAAGGTTATAACTCTAGTTGCTTCCAATAAACGATTCAGATATGTCATTGAACCGACCCTGAGAATAGAATAAATTCTCGACAACAAATACGTATTAAGTGTATCTGCAAAATATGACACAACATTATTATAAATCTACTTATCTACAAGCAATCAATCAATAAATATGAATGTGTGATTGGCACAACTTATGTAGCCGCTCAACGTTTATCTAAGACATCAATAACGTAGACAGTTCACTACCGAGACAAACGCAAATAATTCTAAAACCAATACAGAAATCAGAGCAACCATGTGACTAACAAACAATTGGTCAGGGTTATAAGCAATACGAACTCTAGTTACTAGCAATAAACGATATCAAAGTGTCTTACAACCAACATATCCACACGCTATCAATCAAGAAATTCAAAGAAACATCTGGGTTATATATATGAACAACATTAAATCATAGGACATGTAATTAGTACCAATAAACGATGGCAAATACTACTGCATGCAGTAAGTAAAACAGAATAACAACTACAACTACAACTACATACACAGTCAATGTTATATACAAAGCACGTCAGATTACAATATAATAAATGTACTTACATACAAGCAACGAATCACTTAATGCAATATATGATTTGCATAATATATGTAACAATTATACATTTCACATCTAACGCATAAAAAAGAAGACCGTTAACGGCTAACATACAAATGTCAAAGAATGCAAAAACCAACAATGCAATGAGATGAAACATATCATTACCAAACACGTCTTAACGGTTATATGCAAAAGCATCGAACTCTAGTTACTACCAATAAACGATGCAGATTTTACATTCAACCGCCCTTTAGACCAGAACAAATGGTAGCGTAATAAAATACGAATTCAGTGTATCTGCAAAACATGACTCATAACGCTATTATAAATCTACCTATCTACAAGCAATTAATCAATAAATTCGAATGTGTGATTGGCACAATATATGTAGCCGTTCAACGTTTATCTAAGACATCAATAACGTGGACAGTACACTAGCGAGACAAACTCAAAGAATTCTAAAACTCATACAGAAATCAGAGCAACCATGTAATTAACAAACACGTGTTCAGGGTTATATGCAATACGAACTCTAGTTACTAGCAATAAACGATCCCAAATTGTCTGACAGCCAACATATCCACACACTATCAATCAAGGAATTCAAAGAAACATCTCGGTTATATATATGAACAACATTAAATTGTAGGACATGAAATTAGTACCAATAAACGATGGAAAATACTGCTGCATGCAATAAGTAAAACGGAATAACAACTACCACTACATACACAGTCAATGTTATTCAAAGCACGTCCGATTACAATATACTAAATGTAATTTGTACAAGCAAAGAATCACTATTATAAATCTACCTATCTGCAAGCAATCAATCAATAAATTCGAATGTGTAATTGGCACAATATATGTAGCCGTTCAACGTTTATCTAAGACATCAATAACGTGGACAGTACACTAGCGAGACAAACTCAAAGAATTCTAAAACTCATACAGAAATCAGAGCAACCATGTAATTAAGAAACACGTGTTCAGGGTTATATGCAATACGAACTCTTGTTCTTGCAATAAACGATCGCAAATTGTCTCACAGCCAACATATCCACACGCTATCAATCAAGGAATTCAAAGAAACATCTGGGTTATATATATGAACAACATTAAATTGTAGGACATGAAATTAGTACCAATAAACGATGGAAAATACTGCTGCATGCAATAAGTAAAACGGAATAACAACTACCACTACATACACAGTCAATGTTATTCAAAGCACGTCCGATTACAATATAATAAATGTAATTTGTACAAGCAACGAATCACTATTATAAATCTACCTATCTGCAAGCAATCAATCAATAAATTCGAATGTGTGATTGGCACAATATATGTAGCCGTTCAACCTTATCTAAGACATCAATAACGTGGACAGTTCACTGCCGAGACAAACGCAAAGAATTCTAAAACCCATACAGAAATCAGAGCAACCATGTGATACAAACAAGTGTTCAGGGTTATATGCAATACGAACTCTAGTTCCTAGCAATAAACGATCTCAAATTGTCTTACAACCAACATATCCACAGGCTATCAATAAAGGAATTCAAAGAAACATGTGGTTT
>JASGXE010009013.1:0-16916 GCA_030068105.1 Sinentomon sp. SZTP_YWyxl
CTCCTATTTCCATCAGATCTCCCAAAATTTACTGAAAGTCTGACTCTGACTGATGAATCTGGAATTCCGGACCCCCTTTCACACACAATTTGCAATAAAAGTCATTGCGTGTCAATTTTTGCATTTCAGTGTCATTTTTTTGCAAAAACATGGTTATATTATAAGGTTTTCTGGTGAGAAAATCGAATTTTCTTTTTCATCAATAACCGGATTTTGGCCCTTTCTGAAACAAGTACATCAATTTTCACCTTTCTGACATGCACAGCTCCTGAGATTTCAATTCGAAAAGTTTGAAGATTGGCAGAAAATGCCAAAGCGATAAAGCCTTGATTGAAGGTTTGTGTAGAATAAAGGTGGATTCGCTCTTGATATAGCTTTCGAGTGTCATAACTTCAATGTAGCAAACATGATAAAGATGAAAATTGGCATAGTACTGATGTAAAAAAAGTTGCGGAAAAGCAACAAGAAAACTCTTTCGCCTAGTTCCACGGGAAATGGGATAAAAATGCAAAAAAGCATGAGTCATATCAAACAGACGTGACAGGGTTTGCACAAACAGATCTTTAAGATCTCATGATAGGCAGCATATTGCTACTCGCCTAAAAGTGAGAACGACATATGGCTTGCATACTTTTCAGTACCTTGGACTCAGGCTGTGGAATAATCTTCCTTTAGAGATCAGAGATTGTAGTTCTGTCTCATCATTTAAGTGTCAAGTTAAAAAATACTTGTTAGAACGTTGAGTGAAATCATTGTTAAAGATGGTACAGATTTGATGGGATTGCATTAGAGTTCATGTCATTAAACACTCATTGGGTTGAAAACTCCAACACATTATTTGGTTGGAAACTCCTACCATATTGAACACAAAAAAAAAAGAGTCATCCTGTGTGGCATTGGCAAAACCTCAATCAGTGGAGGGACTACTGACTCAAGTAGTTCCATTTTATGTTTGAAAGCTCTCTAGGTTTAATTATGAAATTGATATATAATAGTGGACATTTGTCCGCTAAGTACCCACCCCAATTGCCCATCACTTGTTTTGCCTTTTCAGAAATCAGGATACCTACTAATTTGATTGTTCATTTATTTTTCCCTTCTGTTGGCAACTTGCCCCATGCGGCATGCATGGCTTTGCATTGTTACTTAGGTGCCTTCTGGCTGTTGCTGAATTATTATGCTGTGAAATTTTGTGCCATAATACCTCGATATGGCCAATTATACTGCTGTGCGCTGTGATTTACTTCTGCTTCTTTGCTTCAACTCACTTCTCTTGTGTCCATTGGCTGCACTCCTTGAATTTCTTCACATGTTCTACATGAGACTTCTTACTTTGCTGACTGCATTCATCTGCATCTCTTCCTGCTGCTTCTCCTGCTCTGCATGTGGTGAGTTGCCTATTTTCAATTTTTTTTTTTATTTCACTTTGCTTGAAAAAATTGATGTAATCTTCTGTTATTGTTTGTTGGAAGGGAAAATTATTAAAATGCAAATAAAAAATACAGAAAAAAAAAAAAAAAAAAAAAAACATTAATCGATTTTTCCTGCAAAAATCAACTTTCCGAAGTACACCCCCCCTCGCAAGAATTTTTGGCATTTGACACAAATTCGGGGCTGTGTCTGCATTTCTGTTTTTTTTTTCGTCTGACACGTTTTTTTTGCAAACTCGCCTGTGGCAACGCTGAGCCTACCATATGTTTCGTTCGGTCAGTGCATGTTCCCAACAATTGTCGTCACATGCAAATTTGCACTCGCTCTTCAAGTTGGGGTTGGGGTTTTGTCCGTGTTAAAAAGTTTTTCCCAATAACTTATGAAGACGTCTCCATTTAATGACTGCAGAGGAGAACTTTTCACCTTCATGGAACTTTCAATTGAACGAATCCCTTCCACTGCTACCGCATTGCTTCAGCATATAAACTGCGTGCAACCAACCAAGCAGACCACTGTTTATGCCGGTGCCTTGTTCCAAACCCAGAGATGCCTCCTACTTGCTATAGTGGGGATGGATACAAGAAGACGAGGACATTATATTGGGCCGATTTTATAAACGAAGCCCATCTTTTAGGCCGCGGATTCTTTTTCTTTTGAAAAAACAAAATTGCATTTAAAAAAGAAAGAATCCGCGGCCTAAAAGATGGACCTCCGTTTAAAAAATCGGCCCATTATTCTTCCAGTGTATGGACAGAACTGCCGGAAGCCACAAAGGCATGTGCAGAACTCTTGAAATGTTCATGAAAGACACGAACCAAATTATCATCTTTCATATGTTGGAGACTTGTATAAGTTTTTCATTAACATTTCAAGAGTTCTGCACACGCCTTTGTGGCTTCCGGCATTTCTGTCCATACACTGGAAGAAAAATGGGCCGATTTTTTAAACGGAGGTGCATTGCCTGCCAGGAGGTGCATTGCGGAGGTGCATTGCAAGCCCATCTTTTAGGCCGCGGATTCCTTCTTTTTTAAATGCAATTTTGTATATATACAAAAGAAAAAGAATCCGCGGCCTAAAAGATGGGCTTCGTTTAGAAAATCGACCCAATATTGGGCCGATTTTTTAAACGAAGCCCATCTTTTAGGCCGCGGATTATTTTCTTTTTAAATGCAAATTTGTACACAAAAAGAAAAGAATCCACGGCCTAAAAGATGGGCCTCGTTTAAAAAATCGGCCCATTATGTCCTCGTCTTCTTGTATCCATCCCCTCTGGTGCACCATAGGGAAAGTGCAAATCCTTCAATGCAGCAATGATGTGTTCAGTACTTTTTACATGTGTTGATTGTGAAAAACAGGCACAGCATTGATCAAAACAACGGCCAAGATTGAGGTTGGAACATGGCAGTGTTAGTTTTAAAAGGTAGCCCAAAAGCTTCGGCCATTTCAAGCATTTATCGTTTTTATCATAAAAGTGTTCTGAAACCTTTACAAGCTCTCACCACGGGCATGGCCCATGTTCTAGGTTCCATGCCACGGGTGTCAGCACTTTAATCGGATCTCTTGTGGAAGCAATCTGGAAGCCTGAAGGCATATGCAATAGCACAACACTAAATGTGCCGTTTTCATCATATTTTGTGACATGAAACTTTTTTCTTTTCCAGCTCTAACTTCGGATCTGTTACCACCTTAATCACAACTACATGTGTATGTGATCCACATGTTGTTACGATTCATGTGGTGACATCCACGGTTTTAGCTAGAACATGTTTCGGTTCAAACATAATGACAAAAGCAGCGAATTTTATTTTCTGGTATGGCCGAAGATTTCGGCCCACACTGTGTGGGTCGGTGCGATCCCAGCTCACGCGGCTGTGAGGCAGTGACTTCTGGAACAGATACGGACCAGCCCTTTCTGGAAAAAGAACAAAACGGAGGAAAAACAAGGCCAAGATAGGATCTGAGTGACTTTTGTGTTTCACCCTGTACTTTCGGAACCAGGTGAAAATCTGGAGGGGGTTCCATATCTAAAAGTGACAACCCTAATGTTAGTGATATCCTCCCAAAAGGTGAGCTTCTTTTCACAAAGTGCACGATTAAATCATTATCTGCTCTACTATGAAAGCTTCATCTAAAACTTTTCCACAGGACGAAACCATGTTACAACTGAAAAATTCGCACAATTGTTGAAAATGAATGGGGGAGCCAAAATTTTATCGCATCTTTCCTTCCAACACTTTCATTCCCGGTGTGATATGGGAGTTTTCGCCGCATGTGAACTTCTGTAGAACGACGACTTCATTTGTGCGTGGAGACAAACGGCATGCAGTTTGAGCACCTGCTTGAGTGCTTCCAAAATTAGGTACGCCATGTAGTTGGCATTTCGTTGACTTGCAAGTTGGTTTTGGTTGCAATTTTCCATCAACAAAAAATGAACACCTGGGCCAGGTGTTCATTTTTATTGATGGAAAATGAATGTGCTGATTGGCAGGCCAGGTGTGATCAAACACACCTGGCCTGTGCTGATGTTTTCTTTCGTCTCAAACAAAGGCCAGCTCGCACGGTGATGGAAGTCTTTGCGCGTTGCAGCACCTCGGCCAAAAAAACAGGTCTGCGATAAATTCACTGTTCTGATAAAAACTCGAGCGTTTTTTGGAAACAACCGTGTATAGCGTTCATGGAAAATTCCGTGTCCTGGCCATTCATCGGAATAACGCAAGTCATTGGCTGTGCTGTAAATTCTTTTTGTTGTGCGTGGCAAATGGTTTGGTGAGTTGGTGGAAATCCCCGAGTAAACATGCACTTATCGCCTACTGAAAGATCATTTTCCCACTGTGTACAATGGTGACGGAATTAAGTCACTCAAAGACGACGTGCGGAACATGGCGAATGCTGAGATTTTCGCAAAACCCAACTCTGGATTCATTCCATTTTTCCAATGATGCAATCTGACACGAAACTTTCTGCAATCTGGCGCAAATTTCCATTGTCTGCATCAGCTTCATCAGACCAGAAAGATCGGAAAAAAGTTGAGTCAGCAGAAATGGGGAAAACCAACGTTTAGAATCCAATGCCGTCGCCACTGTACAATTTTTGTAATCCAGGTGAAGGAAGAACTGCATGTTTTAATTCAATACGAGAATTCCTCTCTCGAAGTCGTTTCAAGAATTAAGAATACGTGTCGGATCATCTTCTCAGAGCTCTTGCCAAAAATTTCCTTGTTTTCATTGGCGTCCAAGGATGACTCCCGTCCTCCCCCCCAACTCTGTTCCCACTGCCATTCAATTCTATCAGCTCGTGTTACCGTGACGAGGGGGACACGCCGACCTGGCCTGGTCATTATACCGACAATATCTGCATCGCAAACCTTCCAAAAATAAAAATTGGTCAAATGCCAACTAAACGTACCTACCGACAGTGCGGATTGTGACAGACGTTTGCAACTTGATGCTGACATACCTGACGGAGTAAAGTCACAAGGAGACACTTCTTGAAGCATTTTGATCTTGACACATTTGATGTCCTTGCAATTTCTTTCCGATTCTCCCAGCCCCAAGGAATGCAGTGGAGGACATCAGGTTAGCACATGCTGACGTCAGAGTCGTTTTCAGAAATGGAAACTGAGAGGGTGGTGCATGCTGCCATCTATCCAATTAGGTATTAGACGTCATGGAGGACCAAAATTATTTTTATTATTTTTTTTTAAATCTCAACAATGAAGTTGAACGTCATACAATAAACGAAAAGAACGTCAAACAATAAAATGAAGCAGACAAAAGCAAGATAACGAGGATGAGAGGTCTGGGCTGCAACCAAATTTTTATGGAGATAACAGGACAAACATGGTAACACTATGGCAAGCTTGCAAAGAGGGAGGCCGAGGAGGGAAGGGCATTCCACTCGCGAACTGTACGGACGGGGGAAAACTGTTAAAGTGCTTATTAAATTTCAAAATGGGGTATTCAATGAAGTGGCCATTGTCAGTGCGGCGACGAATAATCCTTTGGGAGAAAACGTTCAGTAGAAGTTCGATTTCAAAACCGCGTCCGACCGCCTGAACGCCAACTGTCTGAGATGCATAGTTTGGACGTTCTGCCGACGCTGACCGTCAGCATCGATTCGATCGACCGTCAGCAAACCGATTTCCGATTCATACCGATTGCCTATTCTTTTATTGTGCTGACCTGGTGTCGTGACTTTTTTTAGAACAGACTGAGGAGCTTTCACCTTTTGGAACTTATGCAATTGAACCCAGGAATTCCGGCCTAATTTATCCCATAACGAATTCCATTGAGTCGAACCATTCAAAAAATATTTTTCACATGTGTATGCTCAAAACGTTTTGAAGAAATCTTGTGTTCAGTGATCACATCTTTTCGTCTCAACAATTCGGATTTCATGAAAGATCATGTGAAGGCCAGCGCAGTGTTTTTTGCAGATGACGTTGCCAGATCCCTTGATAGAAATGTCCCTCTTCACGCAATTTTTCTTGACATGGCCAAAGCATTTGACTTAGTCCCGCACCTTAAACTCATCTTACGTCTTAACGAAGTCGGACTTCCTCCCAGACTGATGAAAATAATAGCATAGCTTCCTCTGAAAGAAAACAACGCGTTTCTGTAAAAAAAACCCTCTCCCCTGCACGAAATGTCACCTCTGGGGTGCTTCAGGGAAGTGTGATTGGTCCCCTGTTGCACCTGATTTATGTAATCGATATCTCTATTCATCCCGTGAAATGGCAAACTGTGCCTGCCGTGTCAAAGAAATTGTATCGTGTGCTGCAAGTTTTCGGCTTTTAGTTTCTCCGTCTGGCCATCCACGTCGATTCGTTACGATGCCTTTTGTTGTGCTGAGTACTTCACCACAGAAAAATAACGCTTGTGGCATTTGGCTCGCAATTCTTTTGAAATGATCTGTACCGACCGTAATCGGCACAGAAAGACTCCAGACACATTTGCAGCTCATTTTCGAAATTCATACAAGGCTCGACGCCATCTCAAACATTCTCCGGTTCTCTTTTAAGATTCTTTGAAAGTCTAAACACCCTCACAGCCTACACACGCCATCGCATCTGCCGTGCCACTGGCCACCGGTTGGTTAACTGGGAGTGGAGTTAGCTGTGCCAAAACTAGAAAAATAGACATCAATGCAGAGATTAGAGATTCCAAAGCCTGCCGAGCAGAGCGCGTGATATCAGTTCTTTCATCTGGTGAGGAGTGAGAAAAATATTGCTCCTTCAGGCACCTTGTTCCAGTCCTAGACGGTACTCAAAGGTCACGTTTTCAATACAGTCGCACTCAGAAGCTCATCGAAATGGCGTTGGACAAGCGACGACTGTCCGTCATGGCTCAAAATGCAACGGCCAACGAATCTGGAAACCTTTTTGTCACCTACGGCATCTTGATCTTTCTCCTGCTCCTTCTTTGGGCCCTCTATACCTGGCTGGTCTAGGATCTAGTCGAGTTTGCCACCCGCAGCCTACGTCGCATAGCAGCAGCAGGTAAGAATGGTGGAGGACAGTTGGTCGCAGATGCGAAACAGAGAGAGAGAGACACTCTTGTTGTTTGTCGCGGATTTTTTTTTTCCATCAACCTTTGTTTGGCTTGACTTCGTTCGGTTTTCGGATAGTTTTATTGGAGAATCGGTAGTTGTGCCTGCGCAGATTGTTCGCTTATTTTTTTTTTCAGTTTTTCTTCGCACATTCGCATATTCGCGTTTTTTCGCAATTCGCATATTTTTCAACACATTTTTCCAGTTGGAAAAAAGTGTTTTTCGATCGGAAAGCTGTTTCGCTAAATGTGTCGCCGAAATGCGTTGCCTCTCTTTTCCGAGGACAACCTTGGCGCTCGTCTCCTCTTTTCCGAGGGCAACCTTGACGCCATCACAAACTCTCTCAAACTTTGACACTTCTCATGCATGCCAAAGTGCCTGGGGCTCACTCTTTCTGACGAACTCTTGAACAAGGCCAGGAATTGGAAAAAGGGACAGGACGATCAAATCAAACAGGTGATCTTTGATCGTTGCCAATCTGCTGGGATGGGAATTTCAATGCAAAACTGTCGACAAAGCGGAGGTGGATTGTGGTGGTCTGCCCTGAAACCTCTGTCGTGCAATAAGGTCGTATTAATACTGAAGGCGTACGAATATACATCTACATTCTTGAGTTTGCCAGTTCCGTCTGGGATCCATGTGAAATCACCCAAGCTGAGGACCGTTTTCCCAAAAAACCATCAGAGAGTGGAATGCTGTGCCAGCTTGCTCGACAGTCCTCCATGCCCTCCGAGCATTCAGTCCTCCGAGATGCTTGAAACGGGAATTTTTTTTTTTTTGAATTTTCAGAATTCAAAATTTCAAAATTCTGAATTCTGAAAAATTCTGAAAAAATTGTGTTCAGTTATTCGGCCGTTCTTTTAGTAACCTATCCTATTCTAAGCTGTTTAACTTGTGGTAAGATTCCAAGGACCATATTGGTATAATGGGCCGATTTTTTAAACGAAGCCCATCTTTTAGGCCGCGGATTCTTTTCTTTTTGTGTACAAAATTGCATTTAAAAAGAAAATAATCCGCGGCCTAAAAGATGGGCTTCGTTTAAAAAATCGGCCCAATGTGTTTTGCTTAAACTTGACATAGTCCTTTGTTTCGGAGCAAAATGACAAGTCAACCAGTGAAGCATTGTTAAGATCAGGAATAGACAGGATTGCGGAGCTGCTGAACCTTCCTGCTGAGAAATTGGAATCAAACTTTCATATTCTTCTACAGCGTGTCTCAGAAAAAAACCGCCCCCTGCCGATCTACAAAACTGCAGTATCAGTACTTACCGCTGTCTATTATCAGCTCGGCAGAACGTCTATAGGACGGGATGGTGTGATCGCGGGATCACCGCTCTCATGAGAGAACAATATATACACTCTAAATAGAAGGTTTCTGTTTCGAACATGGCTTATAGATTGAAACGTTTCTTTCGGAACATTTTCCTGAATGCGAAAACTGTGTTCTTGGAGCGCTATTTTCCTGTCGGGTCGCAAATTTGGCAATCATGCATGCATGCATGATTGCCAAATTTGTGACAAGAAAATATCTTGCAATGCCTATCCTGTTCCAAAAATGTTCCGAAAGTAACCCTTATGTTTGAGGGCTCGTGCTTAAAAAGGTGTTCTAATTAGAACACCTTTTTAAGCCACCTTTTCCGTTACTCACTTATTGTGGAACGCATTGTATGGGTACCTATACTTCAAAAATGTATAGCTTGATTTATTGGCACCATGAGTTCCAAAATAAGCCACTTCAATCGGTGGAAGTTCGGAAAATTCGTAGAGTGTTTCTTCCCGGCGCCTTCGAAAACGATGAAGAAGCCCAAATTTGGCGATGCTAACATCGATACGTCTTGATCGTAAAAATCGTGAGCGCCTCCACACGAGTCGAAATATTCCTATATTTATGAGTGTCTTGGGTATTTCGCTTTAATCAGAAAGTGGAGGAAAGGGATTCGTGAGAAGAGTGCCTAAAAGATAGGTACCTACCTAGTACCTACGATTCATCGGGAAACGCTTGAGATACCGATATGGGCACCCCACAGAATGAAATGAAATAAAATGTATCTGATCGGATCTTTCCACACTCCTATTGAAAGGCAGCACCATTTCTCTGCCAATATTACGCCAATATTATTCTCAAAGGGATGCGAAAAATGCAGTTTTGCGGGGAGCTCCTTTTTCTCCACCTGCTCGCACGCTACCTGCTTTTGAATCCGTTGGAAATTGAAGTCTGCACCAAGACAGGACTTTTGTCAAAAGTCTTCGAACATAGAAATTCATGATTAACTCAGGCGTCATTTAGAATCAATGGAAGCATGCGCCGCAAACCATCATGACACTCGTGTGAGGAGTGAAGTTGCACCTTGCCCTGTTGTAATTAGATGGCCCCTTGTGTTAACCGGTAATATCGCCTTTTGTTCGAGGACTTTTGATAAGCTCCGTTTATATGCCTTCGCATTCCGCACCCTCAAAAGTCAGCGAAGCGCAATTTCCTCATTCCCAGTCGTAAACTCTTGACGATTTCCACTTTAGAAAGGTAAACGCTCTATACTGTAGGTACTGACTCTTCAAAATTGATGGGCCATGGGAAAGTCGATAAGTCCTTCCCAGCAGAGAATGCTCGGCTGTTCATTGCACCTTCGCTTTTGGAATATATTTCCGTTTTTTAGTTCGTTCTTCCGTTACCATGTTTGCGCGCATTGCTGCAGCATTCCCGCGCAATTGTCGACAGAAATCGCTGACTGTTATGTGGCCCGCGAATTTTGCAAGACTCGGTAGGTATTTGCGCTGTTATAAAAGGTATGGAAGAATATTGAAAGCCAGACCAATAAGTTGGTGTCGACGATGGATGTTGATATTGAAAATGTTGCGGGTGTTGATTTTCGCCTATCGCTTTCCCTCTCGCCTTCATATTTACCGACCACCCACGCAGTCAAAGAGATCGATTTCATTGGCGAAATTTACCTTTTCGAGGAGAAAATATTGCCAGGAAATACCTCCGTCTCCATCACTGATAAAAGTTGATCGTCAAAGTCGCCGGGGTCCGGTGACAGGGATAGGATTCTTTCAATTCCTCTGGGTCAGATTACGTTATAGGTTTTTCTTGGTACAACCTATACCTGCCTCCATGCGAAAACTCCCTCTAAAACTCTGCCTTAGTCCACTTCTGCCTCAGTCCACTTCTACCTCAGTCCACTTCTGCCTCAGTCCATTTCTACCTCTGTCCACTTCTGCCTCAGTCTACTTCTACCTCAGTCCACTTCTGCCTCAGTCCACTTCTAATCCAGACCCCCGATCCAGTCGCTAGTCACGCTTCGTGAATTGAACGTCCGGACAGTCTCACTAGTTTCAGTGAAATGTTAATCGTGGCCGGCTTACATCAACAAAAAACTCAATTAAGGCCGGTTGCTTGTCTGGTCCTATCGGACTGGGTTTCCTCCCTCCCTCCTGCACGGCGCTATAATGACATCACTGGGCATGCCGGTGATTCACGCATCGACAAAAATCACGACCGGAGAGAGGTTGATTTTTGTTTGAAAGCGCATGTATAGGAAGCATCATCAGGCAAATAATTTTGAGAGATTGTTGATGGGCTTACGCCTCATTCCACTTGAAGATATGAGCTGAGAATGCTCGCAAGTGTGCTCACAGTGAATTCAGTATTCTTTCAACAATGAAAACTCGGTCGAAAACTTCATTCTCGGCATAGAAATTAAAGTTTTTCTGTGTATTTATAAATGGAAGAGCGTGAAGCATTCTCAAGTCATCAAGTGAAATGAGCTGTAATTGACAAGGTGATCCATGGTTGCGCCAAATCTTCCTCATTCGCGCTTAGCCTAAATCTAAAAGAAGCAATTTCTCTTTTTTTTTGTTGGGCTGCTCCTTGTAAAAATTCTCGGGTACCGATTGCTGAAACGATAATCCAGTCACGATAATCCAGGACTTTGGAATTGTTACCCCCCAAAGTCACCGAGCAACATTTCCTGATTATCGGACCACTATTATAGACGGCGGTCCAACCCGCCCGTCACGCTGTGTATTGAACGTCCGGACAGTTTTCAGGGTTAACCCGCCCGTCACGCTGTGTATACGTCCGGACAATTTTCCAGAGGGGCCGGAAGATCGTCCGGACGTGAGACATTGCGGCGGCGGAATGTCTCACGTCCGGACAACTTCCTGGGGGGGGATAGACTGGGGTCTCTGAGGCGGGCCTTCGGCCTTTCGCCTCACTCATCGACGTGTCGGGATCCGCTTTAAAAAGCGCGGATCCCAAATCCAACCCAGCGGGAAAGAGGAATAAAGTTAAAATAAAAGTATAGGAAAGAGGGGAGATAAAATAAAATACAAGGATGGGTAAGGATGGGAAGTTGGAGGGGAAGGGATACTCTTTCCACCAGTGACAGGCTGGAAGGTTGTCCTGCCACTGGGCTTCTCCTGCTGCATGCTAGTTAATTATTAAAAATAATCAGTTTTAGAATTAAAAGAAAAGCAAAGAACTATTTAATTTTTTTTAGCAAAGAATTATTAGCAAAGAATTATTGATTCTACTTTCAAAACTGCAGTCGATTTATCTTTACACTCCGAGGCAAAAATCTTCTTTACATACTCGTATACACGGTCTTCAGTAATTGACGGGCCAGAGGAGATTGTTGTCGGAATTTTAAAGCACGGGGCCAGGTAATTCCCCATCTGGCGTGCGCTGCAAAAAGCATTCCTTCGTGAAATGCGTTTTGCGGCGCATGCGAGATGGAGAATTACATTGCCCCGTGCATTGAAATTCTGACAACAATCTCCCATGGCCCGTCAATTACTGAACACTCCTACAGAAAGAAGCTCGGTTTTAACTCGGGCCATTCAGAATTGATTACAGGATGCGCGGAAAACATGAATGAATGAATGAATGAATATCTGTATTTGAGGGGGATTCCCCTTATCATACCACTGGTTACAAAGACAAGAAAATGACATAGAAGGAAGTAATAGACATACAGAATTTAAAACCTTGACTAAAATTTAACCATGACTAAAATTAAACATTTCAACCAGACAACATTCCAACCAGACAGACATTTCCACCACCAATCAAATACTTTGCCCTTGCCACTGCACCTACCGAACCATACTAGTGGACGGGGAAGGTGACAAAAGATTTGATATCCTGCGCCTAAGTATGGGCACGGATATCGGCGGTTCGAGGAGCTTGGAAGGGAGGGCATTCCAATCATTAATGGATTGTCCCAGAAAGGACGATTTGCCAAAGTCCCTCTTGAAGTAAAGGGGTCTCACTTTTAAGGCATGATCCTGTCGTGAATAGAACGTTGGAATTTGTATGTGCTTCGATAGCTCACCCCATCCCCCTGACTCGCTAAGTACTCTGAAAAAGCTTAAAATGCGCTGGATCTTTCTCCTCTCAGCTAGTAGTCCCCAGCCAAGCTTGTTAAGAATAGCAGAAACACTGCTCAATTTCCGATAATCCCCAAAAACAAAACGAGCAGCTTGGCGCTGAACACGCTCCAGTGCGATCAAATGAATGGATAAGTATGGGTCCCAAGCTGTGGACGCATACTCAAGAATAGGTCTAACAAGAGACAGATAAGCTTGTTCGCGGATTCTGGAGTTGCTCTTCCTGTAATTTCTTTTAACGAAGTATAGCGCTCTCCACGCCTTTTTAGTGACCATTGCAACGTGACTGGACCAATCAAGTTTCCTGGAAAATCTCACCCCCAGATAAACAACCTCCTTGCTGGGTGTCAGCCGAAACCCATTCAAAACGTATTGTACATCTTCTTCACACGCTGCCCTCGAAAACCTTACCAAATTGCATTTCTGTGCATTTAATGTCATTTTGGAGCCTACGCACCACTGAGAAATTGATAGCAAATCATCCTGGAGGATCCTTTGATCGTCAGGTGAATCTATCTGCCTACATAGCACACAATCGTCGGCAAAGAGACGCACCTGAGATTTTATCCCATGTGCTAAGTCATTTATATACACAACAAAATGGACCCAAAATGCTGCCTTGGGGGACGCCAGACGACACAGATATAGGCAGAGAAAACAATCCCCAACTTTGACGACCTGAGTTCTACCAGAGAGATAGCCGAATAACCAATTCAGAGTGACACTATCGAGACCCATGAATGCCAGCTTCCGCAACAGAATTGTGTGGTTGACAACATCGAAAGCCTTTGCAAAATCAATGAAGACCGCATCAACTTTCCCACCGGAATCCAATGCCATAGCCAAATATTGGCTAAATGCTGTAAGCTGAGTGCTGCAAGAAAAGCCAAGCCGGAAACCATGCTGTGCTGCGGACAAAACAGAACCAGATTCCAAAAAGTTGCGAACATGGTTGGCAATAAAAAATTCCAAAATTTTGGAGCAAGTCTCTAGCAGGCTTATCGGTCTATAGTTATTTGGATCTGCCCTTTTTCCTTTTTTAAAGACAGGAACAATAACAGCTCTCTTCCACTCACTCGGTATATTTCCCTCCCCCAGGCATGCTTTAAACATTAAAAACAAATACTTAGCAAAAACATTAGGCAACAATTTCAAAAGGTTAATACTCACAGAGCTTGGGTTTTCAGCAACTTTAGCTTTCATTTTCACGATACGCCTAGCTATCATAGCTTCAGTAATGAATGGCCCTTCCCCCAGGTTAAATAAAGGACCAGCGGGTAAACGTGGGGGACCATCGAATTCAAAAACTTTGGCAAACGTGCTGTTAAGAAGATCTGCTTTCTCCTCGCATTTGTGGACTAAGTTCTCACTGGTCGGGTCAAGTTCAAGCGCTGGAATCTGTTCATGTGACCCCTTCCGGAGTTTATTATAATGCCAAAACTTGTTTAAACTTACTTCTCCGCTCTGAAGTTTGCCAAAAAAGGAGTGAAGAGCCTGATATTTTAACTTAGAATATTGCTGTAGCGAGGATTTGTAGGCAAGATGATTTGCAGGAGACAGCTTTCTTTTCTTGAATAGATTTCGCATGCACTTCTTTTGAAGAGCCATTTCCCTGGTTTTCCACGGACATTTCACACCTTTTGATCCATTTAAGTTTTTAACGGGCACGAACTTTTCCTTGGCAGAATTAACAATTGTCACAAATCTGGACCAAATCAAATCAACATCTGCTGATGACCCCAAGCAGCAGAAATCACGGAATTCTTCAAAATGGGACAACAAAAATTGCGACATATCATTTAAGTTTGCTCTCGCATATAGGTAGACGCGAGTCTTAACCCTTTCAGGCTGAGGTTTTGCAAAATTTAAATGAAACAGCACTAACGCATGATCGGATATCCCATCCTCCACCTGACAGTCAGCAACAATTTCCTTCGGCCTAGCAAGTACAACATCCAAAATATTTCCACCGCGAGTTGGCTTGCGGACACATTGTTTCAGTCCCAGTCTTTGCGCCAGCGACAAACCCCTCAAATTAATATTGACTCCATATGCGGGATTGGGAAGCACTGAGTGGCCTGCCAATGGGCAACCAGGGCTTTCGCGGTCAGCGCCTTGCGCAAATTCACTGTCCTTCTCCTGGGGGAAAGCACTGAGTTGGCCTGCCAATCCAAATCTGGCAAATTCAAATCACCCATAATCAGCAACGGGATACCAAAATTTTCAAAAAGTTTGAACCTAACTAAACAAGCTTCTATTGAGTCAAAAAACCCAGCATCGACTGCAGGAGGTCTATAAAGGGCAAGTATATAAAAATTGAAACATGGCTTTACATTCGATACTTTACACAGAATAAATTCAAATATTGGATCAGAATACAAGAGAGAACAACAGTAATTTGACTTAATACATACAAAAATTCCTCCTTCTCTCCCTGACACCCTGTCCCTCCTGAAAACAGTGTAGCATTGTGGAAAAAATTCAGCATTGGCAATGTTTTCGGTCATCCAGGACTCAGTTCCGACTATAATTTCAGGAGTATGAGCTTCTATCAGGGATTCAAAAAGAAACGCTTTGTTTTTGATGCTTCGGAAGTTGGACATCAGAATCTTCAGACCTTTATATTCTTTCAGGACAGCTGGGGCAGAGTTTTCAGATGGGGCAGAATTTCCCGGAAACACGGATCCAGAAGGATGAAAAGGAAGGGACTGGTGGGCACCTTGGTTAATAACAGCATCATCGCATTCCCTATAAACACCCGTCAACACCGTATGCCCAACTATCTCCCCAACTAAATGCTTTACTTCAGAAATATCTTTTGCCCCAGAACTGTTCCTTTTATTGCCACTACTGCAATTCTTTCCGGTTCTCTTCTTATTTTCTTGCACTTGTGCATTTCCCCACGTTTCCAGCTCACTTGGTCCAGTGCACCCAACTAAGCCATTGACGGCACCCTCAGACGGCCCCTGGTCTGAATATTTAACACCACCACTGCTGCCTCCCTGAATGACACTCATGTTTTCTGTGAAGTTGCATCAAGTTCTGTTGGAATTAAATGGCCCCTGTGTCTCATATAGTATGTGAAGTTGCCTTTTATTTTCACCCTCCATCTATCTCTTCCCCTATTTCAGTGGTAGAGGTCGACCAGCTGGCCGGTGGTTCGTCACGAGATCGGTTGTCTTCCGAAATGGGTGATGGCGATTCCGAGCAGACCAACAGCGACGAAGACGCCGACGGTCGTGATGGTTTTCACGACCATTGCAACCATTGCAACCATTGCAACCACTGCGAGCAGAACTGACCGCTCCGCAATTGGACGAAAGCAGTGGTCATGACGCTGGGTCAAAGGTCGACTAAGAACAGAGACTGCAACAATGTAAACAGTGCCTTCGTATTTCCAACATCTCAGTGTAGTGTACATTTCGACATGCGTGTAGTGCGATTGACTGACAGAGCACCTGCGATGGGTAATTGAGTTCTCCGAGTGTTTCACCTCAATGTTTTTGTTTAGAAAAGAGAGAATAAGTGTGTATTTCAACTCCAGTGTTGTAACGTAGACATAGATCAACCTTCTTCGATGTCTTCTTCCGTTGCCCTCGGATGACCGATAACTCTGTCATCGCAACACCAGCTGACCCAGTTCCTTTTAGCCACCCAGAGCATGAGCTGTGGCAATTTGTCCAGCCGTTTCCACCTGGACGTGTCAACCTCTCGGTGGAAAACAACTTAATTCGGTGGGGAAGAAGCTATTGGTCTGGGGTGTCCACTGTCCACGGTCGGAATCATTCATCCAAAAGGAATTTTCCTCCACTTCCGCGGTAATGTGCAGTCGGAGACCGTTTTGTTTGCCACCCACCAAGAGGTATCCGCAACTTGGACATGTCCCCGGGACATCATTGCGAAATAACTTGTCACAACACGAGAAGGTTCACATCTTGGTTAGTAACATTTGGAACATGAGCTGTAGAGCGTAAATCGTTCAGATCTCATCTCTATTCATCTATCACCATTTATGTTGGCAAGCCTAATTCGCACCGACAGTTATGTAGGCCTTTTTTCTTGGGAGAAATTTTTCGTGAAAGACGCGAAATTCGTTGAATGCTGCTGCCGGTAATTTCTCGACGAGCAAAGCCAACTGCAATTTTGTTTACCGCGTATTGTGGCACACAATTTTCACACACGTGCACTCTCCGTGCCACAATTCTTCGAACATAGATGTTCATTAAACTTAGGCACCATTTGGAATCAATGACAACTTGCGCCGCAAAACAGCATGACGCTCATGTAGTTTTTGAATTGAATTTGAATTTGTATATTTTAGGAGTCACCTCCTTTCAATATTTACAACACAAAGATGGTCAATTATGCAGCAAATAAACAATTACAAAAGGGAAGAACACATTTGCGACCAGGAGTTGCATTAAGACCTATTGAAATTAGATGGCCCCATTAGACATATCTTTAAAATTTCTCCTGTGCACTGGGATTTTTGTTTGACCCTGTATTGCAGTCGTCATGATTGCCATACGCTCTCCTGTGTTGATTGACAAA
>JASGXE010009014.1:0-17507 GCA_030068105.1 Sinentomon sp. SZTP_YWyxl
AGAAGGTTCACAAATTTTAATGTAATTTCTTCTTCCCTTTCTTTCAATTTCAGAGAAGTTTAGGAGGTTAGGAAAAAATCTTCTTCAAATTCAACTTGCTGGTTTTCATGCTGAGGACATGTTAGTTGATGTCAGTGTGGAACGAGGAAGATGAATGACGAAATTATAGGTTAGTTGCTGTTAACATGCGTATGACCTTTATATTTACATTCTTTTACAGCCGTCTCGTCCGCATCCAGGGGAGATACAGTGGGAGATTAAGGGAGAGTGGCAGTGGGGGGTCAGAGAGTGGGAGAGAGAGAGAGAGAGAAAGAGAGAGAGAGAGAGAGAGAGAGAGAGTGAGAGAGAGAAAGCCGTCTTTCGACAACATACATGGGATGGTCGGAGGGTATCCTAGCTTGCTGGGACCGTTCGATTCGTCTCTAGCTCGTATGCGTCGTCGGACGGCTTACAATCGAGCTTGATTTGATTTGATTTGATTTTCCTGATGCCCAGCCCAGTTTTTTTCAATGTCATGTTGCTGGTGTTTGTGAAGCACATATGAATGGCAGTTATGGTGTAATTTAATGATATCGATAGAGCTTTCATGGTGGATATTGAGTGCCCACCTAAATCGCCAAAACACCAGATTCTGGGCTTCGAAAATCCTCATTGCTTTCAGGAACGGCCTCTCCATCCTCAAAAAAGCAACAACTTGGTGTGCGGTTTTCAGCCATGGAATAATTTTTGGATCGTAATTAAAGAATCTTAATCTTTACTATCGGATCTTAACATTAAGGATGTGCAGGATAATGCACGCTCTGTTGAGGGAGCAGATTATTGAGCTAAATTCTGAAGAGATTCGTGTCACAGCTCGCACGTTTTTGTGAACAAATAAGCAAATCAAGCTCAGATAGAAAATTACGGAGCCAAACACCGATTCTGGTATTTTTTGATCAGAAACGAGAATCACCAAAAACCCATTCCCCACTTCCTCGACGCGCCGCACAGCTTCAACATTGCATTCATCGGTTCCGGTGGTCCTCTGCTGACCTGAGTGGCTTCTTGGTTTTGAACGGAGATGTTTTTCTGATATTCAAAACCAGTTCATAATTGCAGAAATCGGCAGGTGATTCTTTGTTGGAGAGCTCAACAAATGCTTCTTTAGCCCAGGATAAAAAGGGGCCGCCACCATGTTCATGGATTTTTCTGCGGAAATAAATTTCTACCATGATAGCTCTCTCAATGTCACTAAATTGCACCATAACTGCCAATTATCTGTGCTTCACAACCATCAGCAACATGATGTTGAAGAACACTTGCCTGAGAATAAAGAAAAACGATATAAAAACCAATTAAAGGGCAAGTAAACACCAACAAAGATAAACAGACATTTCACTTTGGTTTTTTATGAATCACCCTGTACATGCGAAAACATCGTGTTTTTCCTGTTTTTAATTAAGTGGCAAGCATAGTGCACAAAAACATTTGAAAAATAAAGCTTTATTTTGTTCTTTTCTCAGTCCCTTCTTCAGTTTATTTACATCATTTTTCTGAGGTATTGTCCCTGCAAAATTCAAAGCAATCACATTGTAAAAATGACTGAATATGCATTTTTGACAGGTTCTAACCTTTTTATTTCCACCGCCAAATAACGAAATCTTCAGACTTTTGAGCGAAATTTTCCAAAAATTATCACCATTTTCAACCTGCTCTAGTCATTGCATTTGTCAAGTTTTCCAGGAAGACACAGCAAAAAATCTTTCAGAGCAGAAAACAGGAGAAGAGTCAGGGAGTCATTATTGCTTCTCCGACTGTACAATCCTTTTATGTTGAGATTACCTACTCAATAGTTTCTCCACCTTTAAAAATAATTGTGGATGAGTCAGTTGCGTTATTTCAAAGTAAATCCTCAATTCGATGTTCTTCCAAAACAAAAAAAAATCTTTAATTTGCATTATTCCGAAATAAAATCATTCATCGTCTTCTAAAAAACAAAATAAATCCTTAATCCACTTTTTTCCAGAATAATTCCTGAATACATATTCTTTAAAGATACCTACCAGATTCATGTTCTTCCGGAATGAATCCACGGTTGTTCCAAAATAAATAATAAATGTATTCTTCCAAAAATCATTTTCATCTTTCAAAATAAATCCTGAATTCATGTTCTTCTCAAATATAATCCTTTCCTTTACTCACGTTCTTCAAAAATGACAGGCTCATTTGCATTCTTCCGAAATAAAATCTTAAATTGACTTTCACCCAAAATAAACCCGCAATTCCAAATGATGTGATCAAATAGTAGTGGTATTTTTTGATTTCTAATGATGCATTTTTATGCTATCATCTGATGGGCACTTCTTTCTTTGGACACTTATCAATACTTCGCTCAGAGTGGCGGACTTTCCCTTTCTTCTTGGACAATTGTTCTCTGATTGCTTTGATTAATTATCATTCAACCAAAGTGTTACTTCTTCTTGTCATATTTTATTTCAGTGATAAAACACTTCCTGGTTGGAGGGAAAAGGATTGTTGTCACCAGAGCGATACCACGGCTCTCCGAGAGACTTGGTGTTCTGATGGATTTGTTGTTGGGACGGGATGATGGTTACAATGGAAAACGCTTCGGACGAAATGTTTGGGACCAAGGTAAGCAAGCTGTAACAGAAAAACTTTGCCTTGGAAACACTGCCTATACAAAATTTTGCCTTGGAAAGACTGCCTCTTCAAAATTTTTCCTTGGAAAGACCGCCTCTTCAAAATTTTGCTTTGATAACACTGGCTCTTCAAAATTTTGCCTTGGAAAGACTGCCTCTTCAAAAGTTTGCCTTGGAAAGACTGCCTCTTCAAAATTTTGCCTTGGAAAAACTGCCTATACAAAATTTTGCCTTGGAAAACTGCCAATTTGTCTTGGACCCCTTGTCCAGGAAATTTTTTTTGTCTTGCCTGCTGCAATATTTTGCCTTGGTAAACTTTGCCATAAAAAACCTTGCCTTGAAAGGACTGAATTTGAAGAACCTTTCGCCATTCCTACGGTGAAACTGACCAGTGTTCCTTGGAAATATTTTGCAAAATGTTCCTTGGAAATATTTTGCCTTGGAAAACTTCTGCTTGGAAACTTTGCCTTGCGAAAATTTTCTCGAAGACTTTGCCTTGTCCCAGGAAATCTTTGTTTTGAAAAGCCCCTGCATTGCCTTGGAAAAACTTTGCCTTCCAAGAATGTCAAATGCCACATGCATTGGTGTTTGAGCTGAATACGAGCGAAAAATCGTGAAAATGAGCGATTTGTTTCACAAATTGAATTGAATCCGCTTGAAGTTCCCCGCTTAAAGTATCCTGCAAGTCATCCACAATCGTGGCAAAATGTAATATGTTTGCAATTTTCCAGACTGGATACCTAGTCGTAGAAGAGAGTGGACCGGAAAGTATACCAAACATTCTTTGACATTTGCACATCTTTTTCTGCTGAATGTAATGGTGCAAACATCCATCTCTGGTACTTGGAACTTTGAAATCAATTGACAAAACCAGATTTGAAAATAATTGGCCGTCATTGTGAGAAGAATATGTGGTTGGAAGTAGTGCTTTTTGGTGAGTTGACAAAAAAAGCACTCACGAGGATATCTTCGGACAAAAATGCAGAGACTTGACAGCAGCAGAGAGAAGCAGAGTAGCAGAGAGAAGGGTGCAGTGGAAAGCTACTCCTGTGTGAACTTCGCTTGAATGTGACTGGGTTTTCATAACTTTCGTTGACTGATCCAGTCATACAATGCAACCCAACTTGAAAATCGAGATTCTTCCACCGAACATTCCAACAAGTCGTTTTCACCAGGCTCTCTTCTCTGCTGATAACTAAAATATTGCCTCTGTTGCACGTGTTATGACTCCCCAAAGCAGCTGGCCAAACCGAGCTGGTTATGGGTTTCAAATGTTGCACATAAGTTTCCTTAGTTGGTCCCAAAGTGTGTCAAATTTTGGAGAAAATCAGTCCAAAAATGCCATTAACAAATTCTTTCCTTCCCCCTCCCCCAAAATGCATTGTCCATACTCTGGTCTCTATCAGGGATCATCGCTGAGGGAGTTAATTTTTTCCCATTAGAATAAATCGTAAAAATTTACGTCACAGCTCGGAGTTAGCGCTACACGCGTCATCATCTCTCTGTCATGGATCAAGATCAACTCCAGGCTATTGTCCTATCCTGATGTCAGGTTTACAAGGATTTCTTGGTTAGAGGTGTTTACACTGCATGTGAATTTCCATGTAATGTGTTTGCACAGTGTGTGTTTTTCCGCTGCTCACATTATGCATGCTGGGCCTCTCATCATAAACAAGCCTAATTTGATTGGAGTGGCATGTGTTGGGTCCTTCTTGCATCACGCTCTCTGTTTTTGGACACTTAATGTTGCCATCATAGCATGCTTGCTGCCTTTGACATTTCTCCGGGAAGGGCACTTTGCACGCCTCCCGCAGAGGGAGGAGTTTGTGGTGTCGTGCTTTGAGTCGATGTTTCTTCTTCCCGCAGATTACTCTTACATGCGTGGCAAAGACTGGTCGCCAAAGGATCGTAGACTGCCGGGAAGAGAGAAGTTGGCAGCCGTCTTACCATTTGCCGTCACTTGGGAATGATGGAGAGTGCAAAGCTGCGGCAGGCGGCCCCTCCTCTCGTGTCTCCGCCGTTGGCAAGAATGGGGTTGAGCGAAATCGACGGGTGCTTCTTCTTCTGACCGGTTTGCCGAGCGGAGCTATCCTGCTGCATGATCGAACTTTACCTGCCTTCGTCCAAGTGCCTTTATTTGTGCTTTTTCAGCCTTTTTTGGCTTTTGCCTTTTTTCACACACGCTTCATTTGTTGTTTATTTTTCCGTCGAGTGCCTTATTTTGTCTGTGTTTTTGGTATTTGCTTCACGGGTGTTGATTCTGCACGGGTTTTGTCTTTTGTTTTTTGTTCGTTAACTTGATTGACCTAGTCACATGTAAACACTGCGATCTGTGCCGAACGACTGACATAATAAACTATCGGCCAATGATAAAATGACATTTTGATGAAAACTAAGAAACATTTTTGCTCAGACGTCCTCTGGATTTATTACAATTTGGGGTGTGATTTAAACTCCCTTTGTTTCTTTGCTTGACTCGTTTTGTTAATTGTAAGTTCAAATTAATAGTTGTTATTTTTCAAAGCAATCAAATGTTTTCATTTTTCTGAATGTGAAATTTGCACACTTGACATCCGAAATGTCTCATCTGGTCATTTGACCGAAAAAGCGGACAAGGGTTTGACATGGGTGCAGGGTGTCTGCAGACCTGGAAAGCCTGGAATTGTCCGGGAATTTCGTCATTCTGGAATGAAATTTGTGAAAGTTCTCTGAAAAGTCGGGGAAGTTTTTGGTCATTTCTCTTTTTTCCAGCAAGTAAAGTCTCTTAGGTTCTTTAGAACAGGGCTTCAGGCTATGTCCGACTGTGGGCCTGAAGTCGAATTGCCGCCCTCATTTTTTTGTTTCAAGTTGACGTCCATGGCAAAATTGAAAAAATTGCACCCCCGAGGAAGCTCGCGCAACGCCGGGGGAGGGGTTCGGGGAGGTGGTGCCCCCCTCCCCGAAGGGGAAGAAGTTTTTGAAAAACGTAACCCCAAATAGTGCTCAGAATGCTCACTTTTTTCAATGAACTCAGCATTTTTCACAAAACTCCCGTATGCACCACCCTCGGTTGAATATAGCTGTGTGGAGTAGAAAATCAAGATTGGGAGGCATATCAAGATTTATTTCCACATGAATCACATGGGTATTGCTCAGTTCTACTAGTTGCAGGCAACTCTACTTTTAAAATTACAGCATCGCCCCTCCCACCGCCTGGCTGACAGGACTGGGCTGGGGTGCAGTCCGGTCCTTGAGGTTGCGGTCACAGAGATTTTTCTTTGATAACGTTGTCCAAGTCCTGGGGATGAGATGAGGCCGTGTTCTCGCCGAATTTAAATTGACGATTTTTTTTCTGTTTGTTCGAAGAGAAACACACAAGCCGGAACATCGCATTAGTGTGGGTTAGTCGAAGACTTTTTATGCATTGTTAAACGTTAAAATGTTGTTTGCTTCAAAAAAAAAAAAAAAAAAAAAATGCCGCCCCTGAGAAAATCAGGCGTAGGCCATGGCCTGCAGGGCTTGACTGGATTTCTTCATCTTCTTTTCTTTTTTCTATTGTTATGCAAGGTTAGGCCACACTTCGAGCATATCATTCAAACAAAGCCTTGCTTTAGACCTTTTTTGGGGTTCTTTTCAAACATTCATTCTGTCTGTTAATATGCTGAGAGATGGAGGGCAATCAGTACCCAAAGGCCAAAATGTCTGGAATTTTTGGAACTTACATCCGGAAAAACGGGAAAAGTCTGGAAAATGGCTTGGTGCCCGGTTGCAGATACTCTGTGGGTGGCATGGCACATGGTTTGATAAAAATGGGTGGACACGTCGTTTTGACCTTCTGCGGCTTCTGCCACCTGCACCTTAGCCGTTTTGACCTGCCACCTGCAAAGAAGATGCAACATGGGCCTCCCTCATGTGATCAATTCGCCTCTTTCCCTCTTCCAACATTTGAGATTTATGCACTCGATGTTGAGATGAAAAACCAACCAAGTTGACCCTGTCTGTTGCAGGCCTCCGAGGTGAACACCGAAACCTGACCTGGACGACCTCATTTTGATTGGCGACGATTGAAACTTGAAGCAGACTTGGTGATTATTGGCAACCCCATTATTCATTACCCATTACGGTTCGGATTATTCAGGAACCGTTTCCTTTTCGGCAACATTTTTTTCCGTCAAAAATCTCTTGCTTCGGAAACATGAGTTGAACCTGTGAGTGAGTTGCGATGTGGAATGCGGCTGATGGTGGTCCAAAACTGTTGTGCCAGGTGCTCAGGCTCTTGGAACCCGGCTGGGGCTGCCACCAGGTGGACCTGCCTTGGGTGTCCAGTGACTGCAAAATGCATGCCTGCTTTGCTGGCTTTGCTATTGGGAGGCCTTGAAAATCGCAAAAACCCTTGCCCATACAAAAAATCTGAAAAACTGACTGATTTTTTTTTCTTTCGGGCTGGGAGCTCTCTGTGCTTTGGTGTGTAAAAAAAATTTGCTGGCCTGTTTTGGTTGTTGTCGAATGCAGTGTGCTTAGCTGGGTTGGTGAAAGAAATCTTTTATTTTTTAACACCAATTTCTATCAATGGTTATGGGCTATTGGCTCAGTGACAGGGTTGCCTGGACCAATCTGGAATACTTGGGGATTTTTGGTGAGCCAGGGAAACCTGGGGGATATTTGGCAACACCCTGGTAAATGGCCCTTTGCTGTGTCATTTTTCCAAAAATCCAATTTTTGGCTTTGCCTCGAATCAAAGGTCTTTCTTGCCGAGGCAGACCAGTTGGACCCTCGAATTGTCCTGGGAGTCGTTTCGGTAATCAATTTTTGGAATATCCTATACAAGGCATGTCTGTGAAATAACGAACTTTTTTGTTTCAAATAAAACAATTTGGTAGTTTTATATGTGTGACTAAAACGCTGAACCTGCTTGTCTTGCTTGTCCTGCTGGAAACCTCCTTGTCCTGCTGGTAATGGTCAAATGGTCAGGTTATTGTCAGATTAGGTTATCCTAACCTAAACTAACCTCACCTAACCCTGACCTAACCTGGCCATTACCAGCAAGACAAGCAGATCAAGCAGGTTCAGCGTTTTTCGTCACTTTCGTTTCATATTGTTAACCGAGTCACGGCTTCTTGGACATGGAAAGAGTCACACGGAGATAAATTGAGCGAATACGGAGGAGGTTGAAGCACAGAATTGTTTTTTCGACAAAAACTTACGTACATGTCAGCGACAGCCCTGCGAGGTGCGTGCATTGTCATGCAGCAAAAACCAACGTACAGGAGCTCGATATTTTCTGGCCTCATTCCGAACAATTCTCTTCCACAGATGCCCCATTCAGTCACATTTTGGCACTGCGGGAGGAACTCCCCCATTAAAATACCTTTCCGAGTCACAAACAAATCAACATTGTCTGCTCTCGTGACTTCTGGAATCACAATTTTTTTGCTTTCGGTGAACCTGGTGACTGCTACGCAGCATTCTAGTGGTGCGTCTTTGAGGATCATGCTTGATGCACTAAGCCTAGTCACCACAATAGATTCCAGGAATGTTCAGTTCCGGATGTTTTCATAAGGTCCTTGCAATGTGCAACGCGAGTAATTTCTTGCTTCTCATGTAAGGCGTGAGGAACAAATTAACCACAGACTTCCCTTTTGTTTAAGTCCTTTAATCAAAATTTCGTGGCATGTGGGGATAGGAGATATGCCTAATTTTTGAAGGTCTAAAGGGTAAAAGGTACAGATTGTTACATCTAACCTAACCCGTTATCACGTTCAACTTGTTTAGTCTGCTACTAGATTCGGTGGAATTTTTTGACGATAAATTCAGATGTCCGAGTCAAAAGGGGTGCGCCGTGGTTGCAGGTTCACGTCCTGCACCCTGTAAGGGAGATCGGTCGGCCATCTGACGACTAACCGATTCTCCCGACCAAGATAACCACAACCTTCTGTTTGTGTTGTCTTTGTGCCGATTTTGTGCTGTCTTGTCTCGTCCCCCTCTTTTGGAGTTGCCAGCAATCGGTCAACCTGAAAGGGGTTATTTGTTGCATGCTTTGTGTCACCACAATACTCCATATACCGCAGGCCGGCTGCGGCCATGAGTATTGCATGGCGCAAATCAAATCAATCAAAAAATTCAGATGTCGAGTCAAAGAAGGATCGAATTGTAACGGAACAAAGATCATAAAAGCAATCGCAAGTATCGCGAGGAAGAATCACTGACAACGGTAGTTGGGAATGTTGCAAGAGGCGTTGCAACATAAATTTGGAATTGGTCGGAAAAGGAAGCACAGTTTTCCAAAATGCCCCGTTGCAACGATTCGTTATGATGTCGACACCAATTCATTGCAACGGCATGTTTCAAAACATCATACTTTTCACACGAACCACATGTTGCGATGCGCTGTCTCATACGTGTGTTAATCTTGCAGCTTCATTCCAGATGGCTTACGAAAGCTGCTTTTTTGAGCTGGTGAGGAGGCAATCTAACTGAAGCTCAAAATGAATTTGGCCGACCCGATTCAAAAAATCGTGACCATCACTTTAACAGCGGCCGTGTTGGGTGTCATTTCACGTGCCAGTGCGGGGTAACAAAGATTACTCATACACATTGTGTTTTTCCCATATAACTGTTGCCTCCGAAACTTTTTTTTTTTCTTTCTTTTTACTCTTATGCAGTTGGTAGAAATTAAAGCACCAAATTGCAACGGAGCTTTCTAGAGTTGTCAGATTTTGACATTAGTGATGAAAGTGGATCTTTTATTTCTACAGCATGGAGTTTTTGCTAAAATCTCAAGAATGGAAATTTTCACATGTGTGGGTAATCTTTTTCCTACGCCAGTATACATTGTTGACTCCCACGTTAAATTCAACAGCAGTTTCAGGCATCGGCAGCCTGCATAGCACAATACAATACAAGGGAAGGGGTAGTTTCGATGCAAAAATATGAATTATTTGCATGAACATGGAATCTGCACAATCTTTAGAGCCCATGATGTTTTGCAAAAAGGCATTTTGCACGACTAGAATGAAATGCCATTTTTCATTTTTTTTTGCCATTTCTTCACTGACTATAACCTTGGGAATCCAGATTACTCCTTGTTCATACCTAAAAAAGAAACGACATTGAATCATTAGTACGAATTAACGTTTTGGAACGAAATTCCATGGACTTGGCCTGATTCGTGCGTGCAAAAACCATTTTCCATTATCATAAAGCATCAGTGACTTCACGTAACATGGCGTTGAAATGAACGTACAGCCGAACCGCTCGTGGTGCCGAAGTAATCAATGACTTCCGGCACATTTACTCTTCTCTTCAGTCAGCTCCATGAAGAGACCCGAAAGGTGCATCACGTGAGTTGTTGTCTACAATGACAATCCCAGAGGGCGGGCTCAGTGGGCCTGCCCCCCAAATTGTAAATAATCATGTCATTTTTCAGAAATGTATCAATTCATGCACGCAATCATCTTGATCGATCCTCGACTTTAGCTTGGGTGGATGAAGCCAGACATCTTGCTATCTCTCTTGTCTTGCTGAGTTGCGCTAGAGTCTAGTTCATGGAAATAAATGTTAAATTATTAAATTAAATGTTGCCTGCTTGTAGAAAGAATTCATTATCGCTCATGATGCGTCGTGTTTGTAATGTCTACGCCCATCCGTAATTAAAATCCTGGGATCGCCTTTTGTTGACTGCTGACAATTTAAATTTTGAAATCTCGAAACGAGACTGGACTGACAATAATGTGCTGAATAGGGAAGCCCAAAAGTCCCTGGCCAAAGGAAAAATGCAAATTTGTCATTTTTGTCATATTTTGTTATGTGAAACTTTTTCTGGCTCTGACATCAAATGTCAAGGCTTTGTTCGGAAATTTTAGCACTGAATAAAGTTGTGTCATCCGTGGTGGGAGTTAGAAAAAGTCACAAATCACAAAATTTGATAAAAACAGTTTTATTTAATTTTTTTATATGGCCAAAAACTTGGGCATCCCTGAATATGCGCATGTAGTTCCGATTACGTCTTGTCAACCGTCGTTAGAGCAAGAATGAGTTTTGGATCAAAAGATTTGATAAAAACATCAAATTTACATTTTTCCTATGGCCAAAGACTTTTGGGCTAACCTGTATATGTCTTGAATTAGAAAGTCAAAACATTAAAAAAAAAAAAAAAAAATCACAGCCTAATCCATTCCGCATTCGGACTGAAGAATCACGGTTTCCCTGCACTGGTTATATACAACGTGTTGTGAAACACTCCAAATTGATACCAGCAACTTTTGACCTCATCAGCTTGACTGTTCCATCTCAAACGGAAACATCGCCTCCACCTTCGAATGAGTGGGCAGACCCACATTTCATTAAAAAAACCACATCTCACTCATTCAAATGTGGGCATGATGTGTCCATTTGAGGTGGAACAGTTAGGCTGATGATTTCAAAAGTTGCTGGTATTAATTTGGTCTGAATTGAAAAAATACTCTCTTGGAAGCTTTGAGATGGTATCATGATGGTCTAGAGTCCAGTGAACTGCACTCCTAGGTAAGGTAACACAGTGTTACTTTGATGTAATTGCCTCTCAAGGGTGTGAAATGACGCAACGTTTCGGAGGAATCACTCCCCCTTCCTTTCCTCTGATGATTGAAGCATCAGAGGAAGGGGGAGTGATTCCTCCGAAATGTAGTCATTTCACACACTTCGAGAGGTAATTACATCATAGTAACACTGTGCTACCTTACCTAGGAGCCCAGTTCACTAGACTCCGGGCATTAATTTGGTCTGTTTGACAACACGTTCACTGATCCACCCCCTGAATCCCTGAATGAAGATCAGGAGTGTGAAATAAGCCTGAACACTGATGGAAGCATGCAATGGTGTGAATCAATGTGTTACGCAAGTCATGTGTTCTGGCTGCAATCGTTTCATCTTAGATCACACCCAGCCAAGGGCTAAATAATGTAAGAGCACATTAAACATGCCCTGTAGAAAGAGGGTGAATGACAGGGTGCTACACATTATTTAGAAGGTGTTCAACTTGTGATCGCTTTTACCAGGGAGGGATTTTGGCGATTTCCACCCCACAACACTTGAGTTTTGTTCCAAGTTGCGACTGAAAAAGGACGACGCAATTCGTCTCTGAGCAATCTGTTCCGAGGATGCCATCGGAGCCCACGATGATCAAGATTCAACATGCTATGGAGGAGAATCACGTTGGAATACGTCTGGCGAGATCAATCTCCAGTTGAGCGCCGTGCAAATCCGAGAGGTCATGATTTCTGTATTTTCTCTGGAAAATTCCAACCCAACCCTGTGCTAGACCAAAAAAGGGGACAATGCCAGAGTAGCAATTCTTTTTGGGAGGGCAACAGAAATGCACTCATTCATTGATGCAGTGGAATTCCGTGCCTGACGAAAAAAATCGGGACAGTGCCAGGTAGGGAATGCTTTTGGGGTGGGGGCAATGCAGATGCAGCCATGGGGTGGAGAGCTATATAGATATGTACCCCCATGGGTGCAGAATAATCCGTCATCTTAGCGACTTAAGAAGTGAATTTCGTTCCTGTGGTACAAGCAAACATTTTTGCTCATCAAGCTTCACACGTTTGCCAAATCAAAAAGAATTCCAGAAAACATACTGTACTGTTCACTTGCCAATGGTGCCTTCTTCTCCAGCACCCATTTTAGCTTGTTTCATCTTCATCATGTGATCGTCTTTCATCGCTGTTGTTTTTATCTGCACCTGAAGAAGCCCTCCGTGTGAAGGCGAAACCGGTCGTGTGTCTGTTACCTCTACGAATGGATAAGGCTCACTCATCTCACCAGAAATGGTAAATGTTGATAGACCCATTCGTGGTGCACGTGCTTCAATTATACTGTACAGGGCAGCCCAAAAGTCTTTGGCCATAGGAAAAATGGAATTTTAATGTTTTCATCAAATCTTGTGATCTAAAACTCGTTCTTGCTCAAACCACGTTTGACAAGACGTAATCGGAACAACATGCGCATATTCAGGGATGCCCAAAGTTTTTGGCCATATCAAAAAATAAAAATAAAACTGTTTTTAACAAATTTTCTGATTTGTGACTTTTTCTAACCCCCACCACGGATGGCACCACTTTATTCGGTGCTAAAATTTCCGAACAGAGCCTTGACATCCGATGTTAGAGCCAGAAAAAGTTTCAGATCACAAAATATGACAAAAACGGCAAATTTGCGTTTCTCCTTGGCCAGGGACTTTTGGGCTACCCTGTATATTGGAGATCATTTTAGCTGTAAATTGAGGCCACTGTTTGCTTCCCACACTACAAACATACATTTATGCCTAGGGATCCAACTGGTCCAGGTCAACCAGATGCAAACGGAATATGGATCCAGGTCCAGTGCAACCGCTTCACGTGAACCGGTTGCAAGTGGGTTGAGCTTGCACACAGATGCCTAATACCAGTTGGAATCCCCTCCCACGACCAAGGTCAACAGCATCTCCCAGCTTGTAAAAAGGGAAAGTAGGAGCAACTTTCTGTTTCGTGGTGAAGAGCTGGACTGGAGATCTTGTTTGTGAAAAGGCCCAGAAAGTCATCTTTTTCACTGTTTCCTTACCACTAACATCCAGCAACCGGATCCAAAAAGGCCGCATTTCCATATCCGGATACTTGTAAAGGATGGGAATATAAGGTGCTCTGGTTTTTTCGACTGGACTCTTAATTTGGCAACTCGAATTGCCGGTAAATGCTCCCAAAGGGATGTTTCTCTGCTCACAACTGATACCTGGGTCAAAACGATAGCTAAAAATCTGTCTGAGATAATGTGGTTCCAATCAGTAATGGTCCGTTTGCACTCCTCATGGACAATGAATTCCAACGATCCAAGTATGCTGTCAGGAGTTGACCAACCCCAACTTGAAGAAGTAATGACACCGACTAAAATATTACAGCTTTAATTATCTTCGACAGTCGGTAGATAGAAAAACAATTTGGACAAATCAATCATGAACCGGAACAAACACGAATTGATCAGGAGATTCTTTTCACAATCTTGTCAAGCAGGGCTTTCAGCGGCCGATGCCAATTGGAAAAAGACCGGTTTCGATCCCTAATTATGAGACATCAATATTTTCTCATGCAAGTCGATTGAAATCTTGTCGTCTTTTTCATTTTTGCATATTTTAGTGTTTTTAGGACAGGTGGCAGATGCTTTTTCCAGGTTTTTGCCATGATGCTGACCTTTTAGGTCATAAAAATAACGTAGGTACCGTTTTGAATGTCTTTGGAAGTTCAGATTTCTAGCTCTATGAGTAGTGAAGCTCTATCCGTATCATCATGGAAGACCTACTTTTGGCCATCATCCGTGAATCCTCTGCTACGAAACATGCCGACATCACCGATCCTTGCCAACACATGCAAAGTATGTTTTATTTTTAGTACTTTTGCCATGTTTTTTAGACTTTTGTCCAGTTTTTAAAGCATATTGTACTCATCAGTATCGGCGGTTGATGCCATGATGTGATTGATGGTTGACACCATCACATGACACATCAACCGCCACATACTCACATGGCATCACATTAACCGCCGATACTGATGAGTCGTTCTGCGAGTTGGCAGGCCGTTGTGACTGAGGCCTTGGTGCCTGGAGCAGTGTGTGCTGGAGCAGCTGCTCTCAGGTGATATTTGGCGATATTTGGCCCAGATCCTGATTGAGACTCATGGCTGTCACAAGTAAAATTGTTGCATTGTGAAATGAAAGATAGGGGCGCCTGATTTGAAAGACTGGAGATTTTTATGGATGATTAAGGGTGCTATATTTGGATAATTAATCACAATCACCAACCTACATAAATTCTCACATTGTGTAGTATTTGGTGTCTGTTGCATCTTCCGCCTCCCCTTTCCCACCATTCAATTTCCAATTTTCCATTTCTAGTTGGTGGTTTATGCACGATGGCCAAAACAAAATCAGGAAACGGGGGAACAGAGATCCCTCTGGATAATTCCCTGACTAGGGGAACACAAAAAGCTAGTGGAATGCCTTTTTTCTTTCTGAAAAAGTCCACAAATTTTCCACAAAAATGGAAAAAGTCAGGGTATTTCCTAATTGAACAAGAAGAACAAGAACACAAATTCAGCACCGAAAATGAAGCCTAAATTTCAAAATTTCTTCAGCTTCTGAAATGTCTCACCCCCCCTAAAACCCATGCCTTTGGGAATGTCTGATCAAAATGATGTGCGAATCAGTTATTTTTGCACTGTAGAAGTACTATGCAGCGCATGTTTACATTTGATTCTAAATGGCGCCTGACTTCATTGTGAACTCCTGTGCACCTGCGAAGAATTTTGGCGAGGAGTGTACAGGTAGGAACTATAAAATTGACGTCTTTGTGGGAAGCAGTGAATGCAGCACTTGTGAATGGATGTTCACTGTTCATAGCGAGCTGGGCTCTTTTCAAACATGAAGAGCAATCTGCCAAATAGCAAGGGAAGGTGTTTTCATTAATGAAACTTGAGTTCTCAGGATGGGATTCTGCAGCATTTCATATTCGCTGCTGGAGTCTTTCATGGTCTATAAGCTTTTTTTCTGGAAATGTTTCTTTTTTTTCTTCAGTGAATCACTCTCTAGGATGAGCCCCTTGTTTTAGCAACGCCAAGCAGAATGCAATTGGAAGTTCTTGCATTCACTGTTCTCCATTAAGCCCAAATTGAGCTCATTTTATTGTTCTTCATGTGCAACTCAAAAATGCTGCGCTTTTTGCCAATTGTGACGTTACTTGACGATCTGTGCAACCTGTGCAACCATGTTTCATCCAAGGTCACTGTTTTTCTTTCATACAGACTTGCTAGAGGGCCAGCAAGGTTTCAATTCGCTTCGATCGCACGAGCGCAGGGAGCTTCTCTTCACTGGATTACGCAGGGCTCTTGATTCAAGCAGCGGGAAGCTTTCGAATTTGGCCATCACTGGTTTTCAGGTATGCAAACGTACGCATGCCCCCTGTTGATTTGACCTAATTATGAGTAGGTTTACCTCATTACGTGCGAACGGCATGATGGGGCCTGTGGCACTTGTGAGTTTCTGTGGAAACTAGGGATTTTCTGTTATGAATGCCAAGGATTTGGCCGGAAACTGTCTGTGTTTCAGAGTTTCTCTATTTCATTTGTCGGATTGTTCCAGTGGCGGATGGTTGAGGGAAAGAATGACCCCAAGTATGAATTCGAATGCACTGCAAAGTGCCTGAATGTTTGATAACTTGAATGACGGCTGATAACGTGCATGTGGGCTCCGTTAGATTACACACACGTTGATGACGCATGCATTAGACTCCACTAGACTAGACTGGGTGTTCGTTAAATCGGGCCAGTCAGGCCGTTGGCAGAAAACTTTGGTCACTGTTTTTGAACTCTGTTTTTTCCTGTGCAACTCAACTGTTCCGTTTGCTGCCGGCGTTTTAGGGAAAATGCCCAATCAACATCTGTTGAAAGGACACACCCCAGTCTGGCCAATCCAGACATCGCAATCCAATTCAAAGAGGCAAGTTCAAGTTAAAGTTAAGTTAGCACGATTTAAGCCACCAGGAGGTGCATCCGTGCTAGAAGCCGGCTGAGGAACCCCTAGCAAGCTAGGTCCCCTCAACCCCCCTTCCAATTCAAAGAGGCAAAACAGCTTTTGTTTGCAAACATTTTTTTATTTCCGTAGAAGTTGCTCCGTGATGACAGGTTTTACGGATATCGTGAGTCAGATGACGATTCCCAGTGGCTTCCGTCCCAGTTGATATCTGCTTTCAGTTCCATTTTGATGTATTCCGATGATATTCAAGTTCAACTTCTGAAGGTTTGTATTTTGAAGGTTTATATTTTGAAGGTTTGTACCTCAAAGATTTTGGGTTTGTTTTTGAAGGTTTGTATTAAAGGTTGTATTTTGAAGTTGATTTTAAAGGTTTGATCTTGAAGGTTTTTTTTGAAGGCTTTATCTTAAGGTTTCTATTGAAGGCCTATTTTAGGGTTTCAAAGGTTTTATCTTGAAAGTTTTGTTTTAAGGTTTTTTCCTTAGGTTTTTTGGGTGGGATTTGAAGGTTTGTGTCTTGAAGAAGTCTTTTATCTCGACCATTTGTATCTTGAAAGGTTTGTATGTTGAAAGGTTTGAATTTGATGGGTTCCATCTTGAAGGTTTGCATTTTTAAGGCTGCCATCTTGAAGGTTTGTATCTTGTCAGTCTGGGCATGGGTGGGAAAGCACCTGTACGAAGCACCTGCCCTCCTTTTTGCTGCTGGTACATCGCTCCGCCTGCCCTTTTTGGCCGTGACCTGTTGCCTCTTTCCAGCGTGCTCCTTCCAATGCAGCCAATTATGAGATAACCAACACTCATTAAGGATTCCGATGTGTTTAAAAGCATTGCCCATTTCACGAAGGATCTTTTTGTTCGAGGTGCATACTGGCCTTTTTATTGTGGAATTTTGGCCCTGATGTGTGGTGGTTTGGGTGATGATGCTTTCTCAAAATTAACAGAGCATTTTCCTCCTTCACAGATCTTGTTGAACATGGCATGTGTCTTCAGTTGGTGCCTGAATGGCCGAATTGTAATCAACATTCTTGCCATTTGCTTCGACGTCTACATCAACGGCAATCAGGCTGTGAAGATGGCAGCACAGGCTGCTGCGAGCCAGACGTTGAGGTCGTTTGTCAATAACCTTGAGGAGGCCAGTCAGGAACTGCAGCACAGGACAGAGGACGATGTCATGCTCCCCAATCCTGATCCGAGTTCATTCACCGAAGCTGTGCCAGTCTTCCAGTTTCAGTGTTCAAAGCTCTCAGAAGCCAGACAGTATGTTTACGTTCCTAGTTTTGTTTTGTTTTTCCTACACATTTTGTTTCATTAAAATTATTTTTTTGTTTCACAAACATTCCTTTGCTTCACAATTTG